>JAKSZT010054263.1:2173719-2213261 GCA_026826555.1 Tolypeutes matacus
ATCTATCTATCTATCTATCTATCTATCTATCTATCTATCTATCTATCTATCATCTATCTATTTCTTTATCTGTCTGTCTATATCAATCTATCTATCTATCCATCTATCTGTCATCTATCTACCTATCTCTTATCTGTGACCAAGTATGTGTCAGGCATAAGACTGGGCACTGAGGCTTCAACCATGAACATGACATGGTGCCGCCCTCACAGGAAGCAAACAGGCCATTACACTTCACAGTGCTAAGTGCTATGGTGGGAACAAGGCAGCCCGGTGTGGGATGCTCACTTAGATGTGGGGAGTCCACAAAGGGTTCACTGAGGAAATCATAACCAAGCTGAGACCTGAGAGCTAAGTTCAATTCATGCGAGGGTGGTTGAGTGGGTGGGGAAGGCATGTGGATTGAGAGAGGATAGGAAGGGTGAAAGGGTTCCAAGCAGATGGATATGGGCAAGAGAGAGTAAGGTTGAGTTGGAGGAACTGGAAGAGGTGAAGAATGGCTGGAGTGTAGAGTGCCAGACAGGAAAGGTGGTAAGACATGAGGCTAGAGGGGAAACCAGGAGCCAGAATTTGGGCTAACATCAATAGGACTTCGTCCAAGGCTGCAGGCTTCAGTGTGGCAAATGGGTTGGAGGGGAAAGGAGGCCAGAGAAGGCTGTTGCAATGATCCAAGGAGAGATGTGGATGAACGGACTGGCAGGGGGCTAGTGGTAGTGATAGAAATGGACAGTGATAGAAACGGACAGATCTGAGAGAGAAAAGATAGAACCCAATGACTGGCTGTGCTGGAGGGTTTTTGTCTTGAGGATCAGGTCATTTACTGAGATAGGAAAGACTCAAGTAGTACTATGGGGGAGGGAAGCAGGGGAGATGGTAAATTCAGTTTGGGGCATGCTGTGTTTGAGATGCCTCTGGGATATCCAGGTACAGGTATCCAGTGGACACTTGAAATTGTGTCCATGGGGGTCAGAAGACAGACCGGACAGGAAATAAGGATTTGTGAATCATTGCATGAGGTGGTACTTGAAGCCACGAGCCTGGTTGAACTTGCTGCAGGAGGTGTGAAGGTTAAAAGACCAGAACATTGAACATCCCCTATACTAAAGGAATAGGCAGAGAGAGGGAGGAGAGAGAGAGAGAGGAGCTGGTAAAAGATGGAGAATGAATGACCAACAATGCAGAAGGAAGACCAGGAGAGAACATTGTCAATGGAACTTGAGGGAAGAGAGATTTCCAAGGAGAAAGAGTCAACAGCAGCTGAGAGGTCAAGTAAGCTAAGAACTGGATGCAGCCACTGACCTGGTCACTGCAGTCTCGTGGCAGTGGTGGGCTTGGAGGCCACACTGTGCAGCTTCTTCCCACTCTCTCTGCAAACCCCAGGGCCTGGTGTCTTGAGCAGCCATTTCCAAACCTCATCATCTTGCAACTAACCATTTCTTCAAGGAACCTTGGTTCCTATTAGTGGAAAATGGTATTTAAAAACCAAGATTTGTGTGCTTAGTTGCTACTGACGTAGCAACGCTTCTAGGTGCTTGTGGCAGACAGATCTCCGTTCTATTTTTAGCTGGCAGGCCCACCCAAGGCTTTTCTTACCCTTCAGGAAAGGAACTGTAAACACATACTGAATACTAGTTTGATTTGTTATTCACTATTGCATAGGACCCAGATTCTATAAAGATATATGTAGTGCTCGCTTCAGCAGCACATATACTAAAATTGGACCGATACAGAGAAGATTGGCATGGCCCCTGTGCAAGGATGACACGCAAATTTGTGACGCATTCCATATCTTTAAATGTTAATGAAGAAGGGCCCCTGTCCACAGGCAGCAGCTTCGCCCTCAATAGTGATGATGATGATGATATTTAATTTAAACTTGTTTATTAGGGAGAGTCCTCTTCCTCAACCTATACTTCCCCCTGCTTCAGGGTAATTACTAGTAGTGTAGCATGAACATGTGCACAGTAGTAGGATGCCATCAGATGAGTGCATCAAAGTATGCGTTGTTACCTGTACTTAGTGATTTTAAATATCTGTTAATTGGATGTTCAGTTAAGACCTCATAGTCATAGTGCAAGTAAACTCAATACTTGTCCTTTTGTCAGATTTGTTAAATGCATGCAGAATAATATATTTTTTAAAGTATTCCAAAATAAATAAGTTGCTAATATGCAGGAGAAAGCCCCAAAGAGATATGTTAACTTGTAGATTGCAGAATACAGATGCAAATAATTTCTGTCAAGTAAAAACAAAAACAAAAAAACCTAAAAACAAAACCACAAACCCCTCAAACCCAAAGGTTAGAATTTTCTCTCCCTGTATGATATTAACTAGTTTTGTTCATAATCCAGTGCTTCTATTTTAACAATCTTTAATCAGTGACTATAAATATGTTATCTCTTAAATTCTCTTTGAGCCAGTTTTAATATCCTGTTGGTTCTCTCTTTAATTAGGCAGATAAATCTTTGAGCCATGCTAACTTTATATTTATGAAAGTCAAAATTTTAACTTATAAAAAATTACACTTTGACACAAATTCGTATTGATACATCTAATCCCAAATCAACACCACATGGTTCTTTTAGCCTTCCCCCTTTCCATATTTGTAATTCCCTCCTCCAACAAAGAGAAACTTGGTATCCGTCATTCTCACTCATTTACTCATTTACTTAATCCTAGAATATACAGAAAGTGGTTTCGGGATTGCTAACCCATACTCCTGAGAAAATCAAATGTAATAATAGTATTCAATGTGTGTTTACAGTTCTTTTTGTCTTTATTGAGAGAAGATCGTCAAAATGCTATGGACAAAAGTTTCTTGCATAAGTACTTTTTTTTTTAAATACTGCCAGGGCTGGAGATTGAACTCAGGACCTCGTGTGTGAGAAGATGACACTTAACCACTGAGCTACACTGGCTTCCCTCTAAGTACTTTATATCCTGCCCAATAGATACTTTCTGAGTCTGAAATCTGGAACAAGAGTGGTTCAGTTTATTCTACACCCCTAGTCTAGAGTGTTGCTAACTGTGAAGTTCCTTTCACATCAAATAGGTTCTAATTTATGCACAAGGTAGTGTCAAAGAAAATTGCGCCAGTGTTAAGCAGGCAAAGATGATTTAAGAGCTATTGCAATAGGGGAATGAGGGAAGTGGCTGTGGCTCAATCAGTAGGGCTCCCGTTTACCATATGGGAGGCCCCGGGTTCGGTTCCTGGGGCCTCCTGGTGGAGGCAAGCCCGCCTGCACGGCGTGGTTAGCTGACCCAGCGAGCACAAGCAGCAAGGGGGGCTCAACTTCGTTGAAACAAAGAGCAGCAGAGTTTTTATGGGCAAGGGTAGTGTGGTTGTTTGAAGCTATATGTACCCCAGAAAAATATGTTCTTAGAATTAGTCCATTCCTGTGGGAGTGGCCTCATTGTGAGCAGGATCTTTTGGTGAGTAGGATCTTAATGTAAGATGTGACCCTCATTCTGGGTAGGTCTTCATCCTCTTACTGGAGTACTTTTTTTTTTTTTTTTTAATATTTTAAAAGATGCTTAGATTATATAAATGTTACACAAAAATTACAGGGATTCCCATGTTCCCCACCTCCCACATCTCTCACAACCTCCCACATAAACATCATTCATTAGTGTGGCATATCACCTGCAATGGATATACACATCCTGGGGCTTTGCCACTAAGCATGGACCATATTTCACATTGTAGACCACACTCTCTCCCTCACAGTTCTGCATGTTATATGCAGATGTAAAATGGCCTATATCTGTTGTTGTAATGTCACTCTGGATAATTCCCAAGTCCCATAAAAGCCCCTGTATTACAACTGCTTTTCCCTCTCCCTGTCCCAAATGGAGCACTTTTTAAGAGAATGAAATTCAGACAAAAGGAGAGAAAGCTATGGAAGCAAGAAGCTGAAAGCAGTGAAACCCAGATGAGAAGGGAGAGACCAGCAGATGCCGCCATGTGCCTTGTCATGTGGCAGAGGAGTCCAGGATTGCCAACAGCCGGTCTTTGGGGTGAAAGCATTGCCTGATGATACCTTGATTTGGACATTTTTCTCAGCCTCAAGAACTATAAGTTTGTAAGCTAATAAATTCCCACTGTTAAAAGCCAACCCATTTTATGGTATCTGTTTTCGGCGGCAAAGCAGACTAAAATAAGTGGGCTAGTGGAAAAGTACTGGAGGATGTTAGAAGGCGTCGATCAACGGGATGGATGAGTGATTTGCTGCGCTTGCAATTTAGGGCCATTTGACTTCAAATGCGTCTTTTTTTTTTTGCCTTTTTTCTGTAATTAGGCTGCCTGGGTTATGTAAGGGCTAGGAGAAAGGGAGGGAGATAAGGGATGCCTTGATTAGGAGTCTGAATAATGTAAGGGCTTGGGGAGAAAAGAAGGTCAGGGGAAGATAAGGCAGGAAGAACTTGTCTAAAGTTGAGTCAAGCTGGGGGAACATTAAAGCCGATTGGTCAGTGATCGTGTAAACAGAAATATCAAATATACATGTAACAGAATGTAAAAAAATGTGTTTTGATCACCTCCCAGGAGTTGTGCATTCAATTAACCAATTACTTATAATACGTTTTTACTAGCCTTTTGATGATATCTTAACTGCACCTTAGCTCTTTCCACCCATGTGGAAAATGACAGTATTGGTACACTTTAATTAACTCCAGATTTTTTCTCTATTTAGAACTCTGAAAAATTGATACCCCTCTAGAGAGTCTTGGATGATAAAAAGGAGTGCCATTTCTCTGGAGCTGGGCCTCTCCCACCCAGTTTTAAACAAGAGGTTGAACGCCATGCTTGAGTGTTTAGTTTTATATATCATGTTGAGAGTACTTCTGGTGATAAGGGAATTTTTTATGACTTGTATAAACGACATCTTCATTTTCAGTTTTTAATAGCTGGGCTGTGTGCTTTGTTCATGAGTGTCAGAAATAGGATTCTAATAGAGCCTAACCCTGGGCAAAATTCAGAATTTGTCTTCAGCCTGGTCCTCATTTCATCACTCTTCCCTACATTAATGGTATTCTCTTTGATTTCCACGCCATGTAGTGCACCTGGGACCTCTTCTCACACATTTTAAAATCTCTCAGAAAAGGGTCTGAGGTTCATCCATGTTAAGGTGTGAACCACAGAGAATAGGTTAATGTGTTGCTCCTCTCTTCTAGACACCTTTGGGGACAACCAAGTGAGTAGAGCATGAGCCACTTTGCTCAGGGCCAGCTTTGCAATTTGCAGGGCCCAGTGCAAAATGAAAAAGTGGGCCTCTTGCTCCAAAACCAGGGAAAAAGTGCTGTTAAAGGCACTGACATATAAAGCTTTTTCCTTTAAAATATTTTTCACTTATAAAATATAACAAGGGCCATAGTTATATGGGAGTAACAACATAAACTTACAAATTGCAAAAAAAAATACTATTTTTGGGATCATAAGTATAATATGATTAATATTGGTACTTTGCTAATATGACATCTTGATTGTTTATAGTTTTTTTTTTTTTCTTTTTCTGGCTTTTCTGCAATTCATTTATTTGGTCATCAAAATTTATATTTTCAGGATAGTGACAGCAGAGTATAATTCAAGCATGGGCCCTTCTGAGAGTGATGCTGTCCTGACAAAGATTTGGTCAATCCTATGGGATGCTATAGAACACACATGGCTCATCACAGTTGCTAGGTTGAGCCCAAATGTCTGGGTCCTTATACCCCTGTCTCTATCAGTCATTGGATGTGGGTTGCTCCAATGGCAGGGAAAGTGATTAGTAGTTTCCAGCTCTTAGATCCTTTCAGGTTTGTCTCAGCTGCGTACCGCCTCACTCAAAGGCATACTCTTCCCAGGGTCACCCCCATCTTGCTTTGTCTCCTGAAAAAAATATTAATCAACCAAATCCAGCTATATATATGCATCTATCTATCTATCTATCATCTATCTATCTATCTATCTATCTATCTATCTATCTGGTTGATTCTTATTATTTGTGAATTCTGTATTTGCACATTTGCCTATTTACTAAAATTTACTCATAACCCCAAAATAGTATTCACAGAACTTTTGTGATCATTTGTGGACATGCACAGAGCAGCAAGAAATTTGAGTTGCCTGATATGCATATTCCCAGCTGAGACTGAACAAAGTGACACTCTTCTTTTTCAGCTCTCATACTGCAAACAGGTGTCCTTTTTGCAGTACATTTAGTGACACTTTTGTTGCATTTTTGTGTTTTTTAATTGGCGGTTTCACTGTTTAAAAAAGTGGTCCCCAAATGTAGTGCTGAAGTGCTGTCTATTGTTTCTAAGCACAAGAAGGCTGTGATGTGCCTAATGGAGAAAATTTGTGTGTTAGATATGCTTCGTTCAGGCATGAGTAATAGTGCTTATTGGCTGTGAATTCAATGTTAATGAATCAACCTCTTATTTAATGAGCTCCAATTTACCTGGCTCCCCAATGAGATTTCTAATTAACTTGCACAAATTTATGTTCAGAGGCATTGTTTAAATGTTGCTCTAAAATGTTCTGAAGGCAATGATACTCTTTCTAGATTGGGTTAAATGGGGCAATTCCTAAAAGGCTGATGAAACAAATAACTTCCCAGAGAATCTTATACAAATTTAAGGCAACAGCAAAAGATATAAAGTGTCTTTAAACAGAAACACACATAAAACAAAGTTATGTATTGGTTGGTTAACAACATGTTGTGACCAGAGGGGAGCAGATGTAGCTCAGTGGCTGAGCACCTTCTTCCCATGTACACTGGGTTCAATCCCTGGTGCCTCCTTAAAAAAGGAAAAAGAAAAAGAAAAGAAAATGTTGCTACCAGATGCTCTCAGGAACCTCACCCTTTATTTCTCCTAAGGGGCAGTGACTCAGCATGCACTATTTCAGTGTTTTTGGCAACTATATAGAACATGACTGTGTGTATGTATTGTATGTGTGTGTGTGTGTATGATAGATAATACAACCAGCAACTTGGGTCTGTTCCAAGAATAAAGAGTTGGTTTAGGGAAGCGGCTGTGGCTCAATCAGTAGGGCTCCCATTTTACCATATGGGAGGCCCCGGGTTCGGTTCCCGGGGCCTCCTGGTGAAGGCAAGCCTGCCCGCATGGCGTGGTTAGCTGACCCAGCGAGCACAAGCAGCAAGGGGGGATAAATGAATAAATAAATAAAATCTTTAAAAAAAAAAAAGAGTTGGTTTAACATTAGGGATCAGTGAATCAATCATAATAATGTATTACATTAACAGAAAAATATGTAAGGATACAGATACAGAAAGGTGGAAAATAAAATGATGGGAAAGACATACCATGTAAACATTAACCAGAAGGAAGCTAGTGTAACTATGTTAACACTAGATGAAATAAACTTAAGGCAAAAAGCATCATTAGATGCTTAGATCATTAGAGAGAAAAGGGGGTGATTTTGTAATGATAAAGACTCCCATCATGAGGAACATTGATAGGGTAGGAAGATGGCTGATCTTAAAGAAGGGGAGCCAGCAGTGTGAACGAACTCCAGCACTCCAGCAAGCTCAAAGCCTCCTCAGACCTTTCCCACCAGAAAGCAGAAGAAAGAAATTTCTTATGTTTGGTTTCTTTAGGTAAGAGCTTTATTGTGTGGTTAAAATAAGAGATTACTAAGAGGCTGTGTACAGAGATTCTTATGGTGCAAGGAACAGAAACCCAACTTAAACTAAGCCCAAAACACAAGTAAACACATGATAAAGATACTGTCATGTCATGGGAAAACCAAGGATAAGAATGTGGCTGTGGGGGAACAGGTGTAACTCAGAGGTTGAACACCTATATAAGGTCCCGAGTTCAATCTCTGGTGTGATGGTTAGGCTAATGTGTCAACTCAGCCAGGTAATTGTGTCCAGGTGTTTGTTCCAGCAAGCACTGGGCTAATTGTAATACAAGAGCATTTATGGACCTCAATCACCAGTGAGTTTACTGCATGGATGGCTGATTACATCTGCATCAATCAGGGAGATTACATCATCAATGGGTGGTGCTTTTATCCAATCAGTTGAATGACTTAAAAGCGGAAGTGATTTCAACATTCAGAGAGAATTTCCCAGCTCATCGCTGGACAGGCAACTTCTCCCAGAAACTCATCAACGACCTTTCATCGGACTTTCATCAGAACCCCTGGTTTGCAGCCTGCCTGCGGAACCTGGACTTGTGCATCCCCACGGTCGCGTGAGAGACTCTTTTAAAATTTCATATTATTGACAGATATCTCCTGCTGATTCGGTTTCCCGAGAGAACCCTGACAACTGGTACTGGGAGTGGTTCTTGAGGAACAGAGTCTTAAACATGGGATGTCTGAGGTGGCTCTGGTAGTTTTGTAATTGGCTCTCTACTCTAATTGGACTCAGGGGTACTAATGACTCCCTTTCCAATAATGAGGTTGCTAACAGTCCATGGCGTGAGCTGGCAATAGAGATACACAAAACAGCATCATTGGATTCCCCTACTTCCACGCTTATAAGAAGCAAGGATCTGGGTGAGAGTGTTTTCAACACCTTAACAGAATTTTGTGGAGTAAAAAAATATAATGATGTTGGCTGGCTCCTCCTAGATACTCTGGATACAGTTACAAAAGAAAGGGATGAGCTAAAGTCTTCAAATTTGAAACTTAAATGCCGCATGAATGATATGAAAGTTTCTATGTGTGCCTTGAAAGAAAATCTTGTCTCCTGTAGCCACAGACTTGAGATATTTGAGAATCAAACCCAGACTCTCATTGTACGAGTAGCAGAATTACAGAGGAAACTAAAATCTCAACCTCGCAGGGTTTCTGCAATTAAAGTGAAGGTATTGATTGGAAAGAAGTGGAACCCCGAGGATTGGGACGAAGACATATGGGATGACGATAATATTGGTGGGGACATTGGAACCGTAAATTCTGCTGAGACTTTACCAGATAAACCTGTGCTGGCCTGCCCTGTGGAGCCCACACCTTCTCAACCTTGTATCATCCAGCCTCCAGCCTGCCCCATGGAGTCTGGACTTCCTTCCAGCCCTGAGGTGGGTATAAGCCAAATGGAAGCCTGCACTGCCCAGCCTCCACCTCGCCCCAGAGAGTCCAGACCTCCTCCCAGCCACAAGGCAGGTACCAACCAATTTCCAGCATGCATGGCCCAACTTCCAGTCTGCCCTGAGGAATCTGTCTTCCAGCCCCTGCCTGAAGAGAATAATCCTGTTTCACCAGAAGAAAATGCAAAGGAATGCCCTGAGGTCAGTATCTTGCAAGACATCTCTAATCCTTCTCCTTACCCAGACCCCCCACCCCTCTTGTCTTCGAGACCCATTACTAGATTAAAATCACAACAAGCCCCCAAAGGTGAAATACAAAGTGTGACCCATGAGGAAGTATGCTATACTCTGAAAGAACTGCATGAGATTTCCAACTTATATAGACAGAAATCAGGGGAATATGTGTGGGAATGGATACTAAGGATATGGGATAATGGTGGAAGGAATATAAAGTTGGATTAGGCTGAATTTATTGATATGGGCCCACTAAGCAGAAATTCTGGATTCAACGCTGTAGCTCGAGGGGTTAGAAAGGGCTCTAACGGTTTGTTTGGGTGGCTGAAACATGGGCCAAAAGATGGCCTAGCATGTCTGATGTTGAGATGCCTGATTTGTCCTGGTATACAGTAGATGAGGGGATTCAAAGGCTTAGAGAGATTGGAATGCTAGAATGGATTTACCATTTGAGACCTGCCCACCCACCCCAGGAATGTCCAGAGGACACACCTTTAACCAGGACTGTCAGGAATAAATTTGTAAGACTAACTCCATCTTCTCTGAAGAGCTCTGTGGTTGCTCTTCTCTGCCGTCCAGATATTACTGTAGGAGGGGCTGTAATGGAATTGGAATCCTTAAATATTATGGGGATGATCGGATCAAGGCCCAGTAAAAGTCAAGTATCTGCAGTTAATCACCAAAGGCAAGGTAGGCGTGGCTACCGCAATGAAAGATTCAAAACAGCACACAGAATAGTCTGAGTCTCATTGAGTTATGGCGTTGGCTAATAGATCATGGGGTACCTAGAAGTGAAATAGATGGGCAGTCTACTAAATTTCTTCTGGATCTGTATAAGCAGAAGAGTTCTAGGTCAAGTGAACAAAATCCTAACTCTAATTACAGATGCAGAGAATCACGGCCCCTTAATCAGTTCCCAGACTTGAGACAGTTTACAGACCTAGAGCCCCTTGAATAAGGAGAAGGCCAGGTCCTCTTGGGGAAGGATCCTGTTAAACTGCCAAAAATGTATACAGTTAATCTTCCTCCCACCTTTCCCCAGGGAGACCTACGGCCTTTTGCCAGAGTAACTGTGCATTGGGGAAAAGGAAACATTTCGGGGATTATTAGACACTGGTTCAGAAGTCACATTAATTCCAGGAGACCCAAAGCGTCACTGTGGTCCACCAGTCAGAGTAGGGGCTTATGGAGGTCAGGTGATTGATGGAGTTTTAGCTCAGGTCCGTCTCACAGTGGGTCCAGTGGGTCCCCGGACCCTTCTGTGGTTATTTCTCCAGTTCCAGAATGCATAATTGGAATAGACATACTCAGTAACTGGCAGAATCCCCACATTGGATCCCTGACTCACGGAATGAGGGCTATTATGGTTGGAAAGGCCAAGTGGAAGCCTCTAGAACTGCCCCTGCCTAGCAAAATAGTAAATCAAAGGCAATACTGGATTCCTGGAGGTATTGCAGAGATTAGTGCTACCATCAAGGATTTGAAGGATGCAGGGGTGGTGATTCCCACCACATCCCCATTCAACTCTCCTATTTGGCCTGTGCAGAAAACAGATGGATCTTGAGGATGACAGTAGATTATTGTAAATTTAACCAGGTAGTGACTCCAATTGCAGCTGCTGTCCCAGATGTGGTATCATTGCTTGAGCAAATCAACACTTGCCCTGGTACCTGCTATGCAGATGTTGATCTGGCAAATGCTTTTTTCTCAATTGCCATTAGTAAGATCCACCAGAAACAGTTTGCTTTCAGCTGGCAAGGCCAACAGTATACCTTCACTGTCCTGCCTCAGGGGTATATCAACTCTCCAGCCCTATGTCATAATATTGTCCGCAGGGACCTTGATCGTCTCTCCCTCCCACGAGACATCGCACTGGTCCATTATATTGATGATATCGTGTTGATAGGACCTACTGAGCAAGAAGTAGCAAAGACTCTAGATTTATTGGTAAGGCATTTGCGTGAGAGAGAGTGGGAGATAAATCCAACAAAAATACAGGGTCCTTCCACCTCAGTGAAATTTCTAGGTGTCCAGTAGTATGGGGCCTGTCGAGATATCCCTTCTAAAGTAAAGGATAAGCTGTTGCACCTGGCCCCTCCTACGACCAAAAAAGAGGCACAACTCTTAGTTGGCCTCTTTGGATTTTGGAGACAACACATTCCTCATTTGGGTGTGTTACTGCGGCCCACTTACCGAGTGACCAGAAAAGCTGCTGGCTTTGATTGGGGACTGGAACAAGAGGAAGCCCTGTGACAGGTTCAGGCTGCTGTGCAAACTGCACTACCACTTGGACCATATGATCCAGCAGATCCAATGGCGCTGGAAGTTTCAGTGGCAAATAGAGATGCTGTCTGGAGCCTTTGGCAGGTCCCTATAGGGGAATCACAACACAGACCCTTAGGATTTTGGAGCAAAGCCTTGCCATCCTCTGCAGATAACTACTCCTCTTTTGAGAAGCAGCTTTTGGCTTGCTACTGGACCTTAGTAGAGACTGAATGCTTAACCATGGGCCATCAAGTTACCATGAGACCTGAGTTGCCTATCATGAGCTGGGTATTGTCTGACCCACCAAACCATAAAGTTGGGCGTGCACAGCAGCACTCCATAATAAAGTGGAAGTGGTATACATGAGATAGGGCTCGAGCAGGTCCTGAAGGCACAAGTAAGTTACATGAGGAAGTGGCCCAAATGCCCATGGTCACTACCCCTGCCATGTTACCTTCTCTTTCCCAGCCCACAGCTTTGGCCTCTTGGGGAGTCCCTTACAATCAGTTGGCTGAGGATGAGAAAACTCGGGCCTGGTTTACAGATGGTTCTGCACGATGTGCAGGTACCACCTGAAAGTGGACAGCTGTGGCACTGCAGCCCTTTTCTGGGACATTCTTGAAGGATAGCGGTGAGGGCAAATCCTCCCAGTGGGCAGAGCTTCGAGCAGTGCATCTAGTTGTTCATTTTGCTTGGAGGAAGAAATGGCCAGAGGTGCGTTTGTACACTGATTCACGGGCTGTTGCCAATGGTTTGGCTGGATGGTCAGGGACCTGGAAGGAACATGATTGGAAAATTGGTGACAAGGAGGTCTGGGGAAGAGCTATGTGGATAGATCTTTCTGAGTGGGCAAAAAACATGAATATATTTGTGTCCCACGTGAATGCTCACCAGACGGTGACTTCAGCAGAGGAAGAGTTTAATAATCAAATGGATAAGATGACCCACTCTGTGGCTAATGCTCAGCCTCTTTCCCTAGCCACTCCTGTCATTGCCCAATGGGCTCATGAACAAAGTGGCCATGGAGGTAGGGATGGAGGTTATGCAAGGGCTCAGCAACATGGACTTCCCCTCACCAAGGCTGACTTGGCTATAGCCGCTGCTGAATGCCCAATCTGCCAGCAGCAGAGACCCACACTCAGCCTCAGATATGGCACCATTCCTCGAGGTGACCAGCCTGCTACCTGGTGGCAGGTGGACTACATTGGGCCACTTCCATCATGGAAGGGGCAGCGACTTGTTTTAACTGGAATAGACACATACTCTGGCTATGGGTTTGCATTTCCGGCATGCAATGCTTCTTCCAAAACTACCATCCATGGACTTACCGAATGTCTTATCTACTGCCATGGCATTCCACTCAGCATTGCTTCTCATCAAGGAACCCATTTCACAGAAAATGATGTGTGGGAATGGGAACATGCCCATGGAATTCACTGGTCTTACCATGTTCCCCATCACCCTGAAGCAGCTGGATTAATAGAATGGTGGAATGGCCTTTTGAAGACTCAATTACGGCGCCAACTAGGTGGCAATGTTCTCCAGGAGGCTGTGTATGCTCTGAATCAGCATCCTCTCTATGGTGCTGTTTCTCCCATAGCCAGGATTCATGGGTACAGGAATCAAGGGGTGGAAATGGGAGTGGCACCACTCACTATTACCCCTAGTGACCCACTAGGAAAATTTTTGCTTCCTGTCCCTGAAACCTTAAGCTCTGCTGGTCTATAGGATATAGTCCCAAGAGGAGGAGTGCTGCCACCTGGGAACATAACAGTGATTCCATTGAACTGGAAGTTAAGACTGCCACCTGGCCACTTTGGGCTCCTCTTACCTGTAAATCAACAGGCAAAGAAAGGAATTACTGTACTGGCTGGGGTGATTGATCCTGACTATCAAGGGGAAATAGGACTACATCTACATAATGGGGGTAAAGAAGAGTTTGCCTGGAATGCAGGGGATCCTCTAGGGCGTCTCCTGGTCCTGCCATGCCCTGTGATTAAAGTCAATGGAAAATTACAACAAACCGATTCAAGCAGGACTAACAATGGCCCAGAATCTTTGCGAATGAAAGTTTGGGTCACCCCACCAGGCAAAGAACCACGGCCAGCCGAAGTGCTTGCTGAAGGTAACGGGAACATGGAATGGGTAGTGGAAGAAGGTAGTGATAAATATGAACTTCGACCACGTAACCAGTTACAGAAATGAGGATTAATGGTCATGAACCCTTCTTCCATGTTTCGTTATGAGTATGATTGTATATGTACACAAAATGAATTTCTTTGTTTTCTTCCCCAACCTTTTCCCCTATCATGAAAAGTTGTATTAATTCCACATAAAAAAAATTAAGGATGTCAAGTTTAAGAGTGACTGTTATCCAAGGACTTGCACCCTGTTCTGTGGGGAATTAATGTGTTTCCGGTTGTACGCAGGGGAGTTGAACATTGTTAGGTGGAAATATATATGTATGCTTGTCTGTTATTGTTTTTACTTAGAGACTAAGTATGGTTTAGAGTAATGTGTATGATTGCCGAGTTGACAAGGGGTGGACTGTGATGGTTAGGCTAATGTGTCAACTCAGCCAGGTAATTGTGTCCAGGTGTTTGTTCCAGCAAGCACTGGGCTAATTATAATACAAGAGCATTTATGGACTTCAATCACCAGTGAGTTTATTGCATGGATGGCTGATTACATCTGCATCAATCAGGGAGATTACATCATCAATGGGTGGCACTTTTATCCAATCAGTTGAATGACTTAAAAGCGGAAGTGATTTCAACATTCAGAGAGAATTTCCCAGCTCATCGCTGGACAGGCAACTTTTCCCAGAAACTCATCAACGACCTTTCATTGGACTTTCATCGGAGCCCCTGGTTTGCAGCCTGCCTGCGGAACCTGGACTTGTGCATCCCCACGGTCACGTGAGAGACTCTTTTAAAATTTCATATTATTGACAGATATCTCCTGCTGATTCTGTTTCCCGAGAGAACCCTGACTAATACATCTGGTGTCTCCAAAAAATAAAAATAAAAATAAAAATAAATAATAATAATACAATTGTGTCTCAGGAACAATTGAAACAGGAACTCAAATAGCATTAAGATTCTCTTTCCAAATCTTTTTTTCTACTGAGCACTTGCTTCTTTTTTCCTTGTGGCAGAAAATGTGGGGGGAAAAATACCCAAGCTTTACCTCTCACAGCTTCAGCCATAAGATCCAAATCCAAAGTATCTATGAAAGGTACTCATTGGTACATCTTGAGTCAGGGGTACTCCTCTGTATGAATCAATTATGGCCAAAAAGATGCCTAAGGCACCAGGACTATGGAATATGTGATGGTCAGTTTTCATAAACGTCCCATGGGCATTTAAAAGAATAGGCACTCTGCCATTGTTAGGTGCTGTGTTCTGTAAATGCCAGTGAAGTCAAGTTCATCAGTTGTGTTGTTCAAATCTTTTGTATCCTTATTGATATTTTCATTTGCTTGTTCTATCAGTTTCTGAAAGTTTTGTATTAAAATCTCACACTAAGATCACAAATTTTCCCTTTCTGCACTGCCAATTTTTACTTTATATAATTTAAGTCTATGAACCTAGGGGATTTATGTACATAAGTACACAAATGTAAAATTATTATATATTCCTGATGAGATGATCTTTTATTACTTTGAACTGTCTAGCTCTAGCAATCCTTTTTGCCTCAAAGTATTCTTTTTTTAAAAAAAAAAATTTATTTATTTAACCACCCCATCCCTGTTGTTTTGCACTCGCTGTTGGCTCTCTGTGTGTTCTTCTGTGTCTGCTTGTCTTATCTTTAGGCAGTACCAGGAACCGATCCAGGACCTTCCAGAGTGGAGAGAGGCTGCTCAATCTTTTGCACCATCTCAGCTCCCTGATTTGCTGCATCTCTCATTGTCTCTCTGTGTGTCTTTCTTTGTTATGTCATCTTGCTACTCTAGCACTCTGCATGGATCAGCCCTCTGCTCGGGCCAGCTCGCTGCATGGGCCATCTTGCTTTTCACCAGGAGGCCCTGGGAATCGAACCCCGTACCTCCTATATGGTAGTTGGGAGCCCAGTCGCTTGAACTACATCTGCTTCCCTCAAAGCATTCTTTTTGTGATATTAATTTAGCTATACTAACTTTCTTTTGGTTGATGTTTACATGCATTTTTTCTGTTCATTTTCTTCTAACGTTTTTAGGTCCTTATATTTGAAGTGTATCATTTTGCTTTTGGGTTTTCTTTAAATAAAATTTTATTGAAGTATGTCATTCATACATGAACATACATAAACAATAATTATATAGTAAAATTTGTAAATTTACAAAACAAACATGCATATCATCATACAAGGCCACCACCAACACCTTGAATTGTTGTGAAACATTTGTTACAAACTATGAAAAATCATAGTCAAAACATTACTACCAACTATAGCCCATATCTTACATTTAATGTATTTTCCCCCAACCCACCCAATTATTAACACCCTATATTAGTATTATATATTTGTTATCATTCATGAGAAAATGTTCTCATATTTGTTCTGTTAACCACAGTTCATCTTCTACCACTGGTTTCCCTGTTTTATATAGCTCCATGTTTTGTACAGTCCATTCAAAGTGAACACTCAGTGGCTCTCATTTTCATCACAGAGTTGTGCTGTCATCACCTCAGTCAATTTCAGAACATTTTCATTACTCCAAAAGGAAAAATCCCATACCCCCTTATAACCCCTTATTGTTATCCCTTAACGTTGAAATAATATCTTCTTGCCATTGCTGCAGAATATTACGATATTACTATTAACTCTCATCCATAAGTTACCTTAGTTGTAATTTTCCCATGTATCTCCATATTCTTAGCTCTCAGTAAAAGAAGAGCATTCTTATATTTATACTATTAACCACAATCTTAATCCATCACCAAAATTGCTGTTATACATTCCCTAGATTATTCTTTAGCTTCCTTTCAATTGACATTTATGTCCACAGACTATCCCTTTCAGCCACAATCACATTTATAAATCAGCAGTGTTAGTTATTCACTATAATGTGTGACTGTCAACTCTATTCATTTCCACACTTTTGCAATTAACCTTATTAATAATGCTACATACATTAAGTATCAGCTCCCATTTCAACCTTCGTTCTATTTCCTAGAGTTTACCTCCCTGAGTTTACTCATTGTATTTATTCATATTAGTGAGACCATACTGCATTTGTCATTTTGTGTCTGTCTTATTTCACTCAACATAATATCCCCTAGGTTCATCCATGTTGTCACATGCATTACATTTCTTCTTACAGCTGAATAGTATTCCATTGTATGTATACACCAGATTTGTTTATTCACTCATTGGTTGATGGGCACTTGGGCTGGTTCCATATTTTCACAAATGTGAATAGTGCTGCTATGAACATTGGTATGCACATGTCAGTTCACACCATTGCTTTCAGTTTTCTGAATATATCCCTCGTAATAGGATTGCTGGATCTTATGGCAGTTCTATATTCAGCTTCTTGACTGCCAAACTGTCTTCCACAGAAGCTGCACCATTCTACATTCCTACCAACAGTGAAGGAGTTTTCCTGTTTCTCCACATCCTCTCCAGCACTTGTAGTTTTCTGTTTTTTTTTTTTTTTTTTTTTTTTTTTTTAATAATGGCCATTCTATAAGGTGTGAAATATTATCTCATTATAGTTTTGATCTGCATTTCCCTAGTAGCGATGTTGAACATTTTTTCATGAGCTTTTTGGCTATTTGTATTTCCTCCTTGGAGAAATGTCTGTTCAAGTCTTTTGCCCATTTTTAAATTGGGTTGCTTGTCTTTTTATCATTGAGTTGTGTGATCTTTTATATAACATGGATATCAAACCCTTATTGGATACGTGGTTTCCAAATGTTTTCTTCCACTGAGTAGGCTGCCTTTTTACTTTCTTGACAAAGACTTTTGAAGAACAAAAATGTTTAATTTTGAGAAGGTCCCATTTATCTATTTTTTCTTTTTTTTGCTTGTGCTTTGAGTATAAGGTTTAAGAAACTACCGCCTACCACAAGATCTTAAAGATGTTTTCCTACATTTTCTTCTAGGAGTTTTATGGTTGTCACTTTTATATTAGTCCTTGATCCATTTTGAGCTAGTTTTTGTATACAGTATGAAATAGGGGTCCTCTTTATTTCTTTTGGATATGAATATCCAGTTCTCCCAGACCATTTGTTGAATAGACTGTTCTGGCCCAGTAGGGTGAGTTGTCCAAAAATCACTTGACTGTAGATGTGAGGGTCTATTTCTGAGTTCTTGATTCAGTTCCATTGGTCAATCTGCCTTTATGCCAATACCATGCTGTTTTTTAATTTTTATTTTTTACAACTTTAGCCAAGTAATGTGCTTTAAAGGCAGGAAGTGAGAGTCCTCTAACTTCTTTCTTCTTTTTAAAGATATTTTTGTCTGTGGGCCCCTTACCTTTCAAAATAAATTTGATAATTGGCTTTTCTATTTCTGCAAGAAAGGCTGTTAGGATTTTTATTGGGATTGTGTTGAATTTGTAAGTCAGTTTGGGCATAATTGACATCTTAATGGTATTTTGTCTTCCAGTCCATGAACACAGAATGTCCTTCCATTTATTTAAGTCTTCTTTGGTTTCTTTTAGCCATGTTTTGTAGTTTTCTGAATACAGGTCTTTTATGTCCTTGGTTAAGTTTATTCCTAAATATTTGATTGTTTTAGTCCCTATTACAAATGGAATTTTTTTTCTGATTTCCTCCTTAAGTTGCTCATCAGTAGGGTATGGAAACGCTATTGGTTTCTGCATATTAATCTTATATCCCACCACTTTGCTAAACTCATCTATTAATTCTAGTAGTTTTGTTGTGGATTTTTCAGGATTTTATAGATATAGGATCATATCATCAGCGAATAGTGAAAGTTTTACTTCTTCCTTTCCTATTTGGGTGCCTTTTTTTCTTTCTCTAGCCTAATTGCTCTAGCTAGAACTTCTAGCACAATTTTGAATAATAATGGCGACAGTGGGTATCTTTGTCTTGTTCCTAATCTCAGTGGGAAAGTGATTAGTAAGGGCTCTCTAGGGAAACAGAATTAACAGGAGATATCCGTCAATAGTATGAGATTTTATAAGAGTTTCTTGCGTGACAGTGGGGATGCACAAGTCCAGGTTCTGCAGGCAGGCTGCAAACCAGGGGCTCCGATGAAAGTCCAATGAAAGTCCTTGATGAGTTTCCGGGAGATGCTGGCTGTCCATAGATGAGCTGGGATATTCTCTCTGAATGCTGAAATCACTTCCCCCTTTAAGGCATTCAACTGATTGGATAAAGCGTCACTCATTGCTTACAGCAATCTTCCTGGCTGATGTAGATGTAATCAGCTATCTACGCAGTAAACTCATTTGTAACTAAAGTCCATAAATGTCCTTGTATTACAATTAGCCCAGTGCTTGCTTGACCAAACAACTGGGCACAATTACCTTGCTGAGTTGACACATTAGCCTAACCATCACAGAAAGCTTTCAGTCTTTCACTGTTGAGTACAATGCTAGCTGTAGGTTTTTCATATATGCATTTTATCATGTTGAGAATGCTTCCTTCTGTTCCTGTATTTTGGAGTGTTTTTATCAAGAAAGGATGCTGTAATTTGTCAAATGCCTTTTCTGCATCAATCAAGAGGATTTTGTGATTTTTATTCTTCAATTTATTAATGTGGTTTATTACACTAACTGATTTTCTTGTGTTGAAAAACTTGCATACTGATCATGATGTAATAATTTTTTTTTAAAGATTTATTTATTTCACACCACCAACCGCCTGGTTGTTTACATTCACTGTCTTCTAGGTGTGTGCTCTCTGTGTCTGCTCATCTTCTTTTAGGCACCAGGAACTGAGCACAGGACCTCCCATGTGGGAGGGAGGTGCCCAATCACTTGAGCTGCTCCCTGCATGTCGTGTCTCTCGTTGTGTATCCTCATTGTCTCTCTTCATTGCATTATCTCATTGCATCAGCTCACTGTCTTGCTTGTCTTCTTAAGGAGGCATAGGGAACTGAACCTGGAACCTCCCATGTGGTAGGTAGGTGCCCACCTACTTGAGCCACATCTGCTCCCTAATGTGGTTTCGGATTCAGTTTGCAAGTATTTTATTGAGTATTTTGCATCTATATTCTTTTCTATTTTCTTTTTTTGTAGTATCTATATCTGGTTTTGGTATTAGGGTGATGTTGACGTCATAGAATGAATTTGGTAGCATTCTTTCCTGTTCAATGTTTTGGAAGAACTTGAGCAAGATTGGTATTAGATCATCTTTGAATGATTGGTAGAATTTACCTGTGAAGCCATCTGGTTCTGGGCTTTTCATTTTTGGGAAGCTTTTGATGACTCTTGCAATCTCTTTTCTGTGACTGGTTTGTTGAGGTCTTCTCTTTCTTCTAGGGTCAGTGTAAGTTGTTCATGTGTTTCTGGCAGTCTATCTATTTCACCTACGTTATCTAGTTTTTTGGTGTACAGTTGTTCATAGCATGCTCTGATCTCTCTTATTTCTGTGGGGTCAGGGGTAATATCCATCCCCCTCATTTCTGATTTTATTTATCTGTCTCTTCTTTTTTTCTTTGTCAGTCTAGCCAAGGGTTTGTCAATTTTGTTGATCTTCTCAAAAAAAGTTGGTTTCATTGACTCTATTGTTTTTTTTTGTTGTTGTTGTTCTCAATTTCTTTTATTTGTACTCTGATCTTTATTATTTATTTCCTTCAGCTTGATTTGGGATTAGTTTGCTGTGTTTTTTTTTTTTTTTTTTTTTTTCCTAGTTTCTCCATGTGTGCAGCTAGGTCTTTGATTTTAGCTCTTTCTTCTTTTTTTTTTTTAAAGTTTTTACCAGGAGGTCCCGGGAATCAAACCCAGGTCCCTCCATATGGGAGATGGATGCCCAACCATTTGAATCACATCTGTCCCCCTCTTCTTTTTTAATGTAAGCAATGAGTGCTATAAATTTCCCTCTCAGTACTGCCTTTGCTGTGCCCCATGAGTTTTGATTTGTTGTGCTCTCATTTTCATTCATCTCAAGATATTTACTGAATTCTCTTGCAATTTCTCCTTTGACCCACTGCTTATTTAAGAATGTGTTGTTTAATCTCCATATATTTATGATTTTCCCTTTTTGATCTGTTATTGAATTCCTGCTTCATTCCATTATGATGGGAGAAATTGTTTTATATAATTTCAATTTTTTTTAATTTACTGAGACTTGTCTCTTGACCCTACGTATGGTCTATGCTGGAGAAGGATCCATGAGCACTTGAAAAGAATGTATATCCTGATGTTTTGGGGTGGAGTGATCTATAAACTTCTGTTAGGACTAGTTCATTTATCTCATATTATTCAAGTTCTCTGTTTATTTATCCTCTGACTGGATGTTCTATCCAATGCTAAGAGTGGTGTATTGAAGTCTCCAACTATTATTATAGAGACGTCTATTTTTCTCTTCAGTTTTGCCAGTGTGTGCCTCATATATCTTGGAGCACCCAGGTTAGGTACATAAATATTTATTATAGTTGTTTCTTCTTGGTGAATTGCTCCTTTTATTAATATATAATGACCTTCTGTATACCTTATAATAGTTTTACATTTAAAATCTCTTTTGTCCAATATTAGTATCATTACTCCAGCTCTTTTTTGGTTGCTATTTGCATGAAATACCTTTTTCCACCCTTTCACTGTAAACCTGATTGTGTCCTTATGCCTGAGGTATCTCGTGGGCAACATTTATATGGTTCTTATTTTTTAATCTATTCTATCTGTCTATGTCTTTTGATAGGGGAATTCACTCTCTTAATATTCAATGTTAATACTTTAAATGCATTACTTATTTCATCATTTTATTCTTTGGCTTTCTGTTGTCATATCTTTGTATTGTCTGTCTTTTTACCCTTTAATTTACTCTTCCTAATAATCTTCATTTCTATACTCTTCTCCAAGTTTCTCACCCTTGTTTTTCCCTTTCAGGCTGCAACACTCCTTTAAGTATTTCTTGTAGATCTGGTCTTTTGGTAACATATTCTCTCAGTTTTTGTTTGTCTGTGAAGACTTTAAACCCACCCTCACTTTTGAAGGGCAGCTTTGCTGGATACAGAATTCTTGGCTGGCAGTTTTTCTTTCAGTACCTTAAATACATTGTACCACTTTCTTCTTGCATCCATGGTTTCTGATAAGAGGTTGGCAATTAATCTTATTGAGGTTCCTATTTATGTAATGCTTTGCTTTCTCTTCCTGCTTTCAGAATTCTCTTTTTATCTCTGATATTTGCTAATTCTTTTATTTTTTATTGTTTTTTTGCAGGCAGAAAGTTTATTTGGTAGCTCTCCTAATGGAGGGGGTCTGAAGAATAGACTTCAGTCCCCCCTGCTGGTATGGCGGCAGTCTGAAGAGAGACTTCAGCCCCTACTATTCTTAAAAGTAGGTGTCTTGGAGTAAGTCTCTTCAGATTTCTTCTCTTTGAGGTGTGCTGTCCTTTTGGATATCGATATTTATGTCTTTCATAATGGTTGGGAAGTTTTCAGTCATTATTTCCTCAAATATTGTTTCTGCCCCTTTTCTGTTCTCTTCTCCTTCTGGGACACTGATAATGCGTGTGTTTGTGTATTTCACATTGTCATTCAGTTCCCTGAAACCCTGTTCCAGTTTTTCCATTCTTTTTCTTTCTGTTCTC
Organism: Tolypeutes matacus; assembly: GCA_026826555.1. Lineage (NCBI taxonomy): Eukaryota > Metazoa > Chordata > Mammalia > Cingulata > Chlamyphoridae > Tolypeutes > Tolypeutes matacus. The sequence goes on from JAKSZT010054263.1 coordinate 2,195,964, forward strand.
CTATCTTTTCAAGTTCAGATGTTCTGTCCTTGATATCACTAATTCTGTCTTCGATCAATTCAAATCTGCTGTTATATGCCTGTAATTTTTTTTTTTTTTTAAGTACTGGAGGCTAGGGATTGAATCCAGGATCTTGTATGTGGGAAGTCAGCATTCAACCACTGGGTCACATTGGTTTCCCTGAGTTCATTTTTTTGTTCATCTTGCTTGTTGTTTTTTTTTCTTTTTGTTGTTGTTTTTTTCAGGAGGCACTGGTACCAAACTCGGGACCTCCCATGTGGGAGGTGGATGCTCAACTGCTTAAGCCACTTCTACTCCATGTAATGTATTTTTAATCTCATCCATGTGTCTTTCATTCCTATAAGTTCTGTTACTTTTTTTTTGCAGGCTTTCAAATTGTTCTTTATGCTCACCCAGTGTCTTCTTAATATCCTTTATCTGTTTAGTCATATTTTCCTTCAACTCTTTGAATTGATTTAGGAGATTTGTGTGATTATCATTGATTAGTGCCTTAAATCCTGTATCTCATCAGAATATTTGGTTTGTTCTTTTGATTGGGCCGTCTCTTTCTCTTTCCTAATATGGCTTGTAATTTTTTGTTGATGTCTAGGCATCTGAATATGTTGATGAATTTACTCTGACAGTCAATTTCTCTCTCTTGCCTAGTGGTTTTTTTTCATGGCTCTTCTTTGATTTTTGGTTCAACTTATTTTGAGTCTTTAAAATTGCCTTGACTGCGAATATTCTCACTGTCCTGATTCTGTGATAATCAGGGTGGGCTAAACATTTGCTATATTAGAAACCATGCATGTGTCCCCAGACCTCGTTTTCCTCCCTAGGTCTGGTTTTTAGAATGCTGGTGATAAACTAAGCCTGATTTATTATATGACCATCCTGTATGGGAAAAGACTGTAACTCTAGGTATCTCTGGTCAACCTTAAGAGATATAGCAGAGGACTATATCTGGTTGGCGTCCATCTCCCATATGGAGGGACCTGGGTTCGATCCCCGGGACCTCCTGGTAAAAATTTTAAAAATATATAGAAGGTGCGTGGGCCGCCAGGCCCTGTGCGCGGGCGCACCACCAGTTCCTGCGAGCCACACAGCAAGATGATGACATAATAGGAGAGTGACACAAGGGAGAGGCAAGATGAGACGCACCGAAAAACCAGCAACTAAGGTGGCGCGGGCAGGATGCCTCTCTCCTACATCAGAGATTCCAAGGATTGAATCCCAGTGAAGACAGGAGGAGAAGGATGAGAAGAGAGGGCAGAAAATGGACACAGAGTTGCCCAGCGATTGGACACAGAAACAGCAAAAACGGGGGGGGGGGGAGGGGTGTAAAAATGGATAAAAGTAAATAAATAAATAAATCCTTAAAAAAAAAAAAAAAAAAAATTGCCTTGAGTCATCAAAATCAGACCAGGGACTCACTAATGGCGTGCAGTTTTCTCCCAGGGGTTTGGGTTAAGAGAGGCCTAATAGCAGTTTTTCTCTTTGCAATTTCCCAATCAGCCAGCAGATGGCCCTCATCAGAGAACTTTCCAAGGAGGTGACTTTTTCAACCCCAACTTAACTTGCTTCCGGTCTGGCCAGAGCCAAGATTCACAGCAGCCTCTGCTGGCCAGATTCACTGAAAATAAACCACTCCCTGTCCTCCACCACACCTTTGTCTTCCCAGGGAGGAAGATGTCTGTTCCCATCTCAGTTGGCTGCAGTGAGCCATGGGTTTTAAACAGGCTGCACACCTTGAGGTGTTCCCAGCTGCTATGGGGATTTAGTAACTCATGGTCATTGTTAAAGTCTTTGGGAGGGTGTTACTTTCTTTGCCTAGGTCTTGGGCTATGACTATTGATCCTTTCTTCTCACAAAGCTGCCAAAACTTCAGCTCAGTTTCAAAGCTACTTCATAGTCATTCCTTCAGGGACAGCAAAAACAAATAAACCCTCAGGGAAAAAGCAGCTTTGCATTTGGGACTTATCTCTTTGGGTTCTTGCCTTTCCCTAGATTTTGACTGGTCAGTCCTCAGTAACTTTTAAAGTTTTTACAATTTAAAAACTTTCACCCAGGATTTTCATTGTCCTTAGTGGGAGGATTTTCCTGAATTATTGAACCTGTTATTATTGCTAGAAGATCTCTCTCACTCATTTATTTTATCTCCTATCATCTTATTATAGAATTTAAAGCATACACTAAAGCAAAGAGAGGAGAAGAATTGCACTCATTTGTCAGCTTTAACAATCATCAACTTTATCAAGCTCTTGTTTTATCTACTTATCTTGTATTTTTTTCTTGACTATTTTATTTATTTTTATTTATTTTATTTATTTATTTATTTATTTATTTTTTAAGATTTTATTTATTTATTCATTTATCCCCCCCTTGCTGCTTGTGCTCGCTGGGTCAGCTAACCACGCCGTGCGGGCGGGCTTGCCTTCACCAGGAGGCCCCGGGAACCGAACCCAGGGCCTCCCATATGGTAAACGGGAGCCCTACTGATTGAGCCACAGCTGCTTCCCTTTCTTGACTATTTTAAATCAAAGGGCAGACAAATAGCATTTCACCTGAAAATACTTCAGAGTTAGTATTAATCAGATAAGGATTAAAAATGTTTATGTAACTTACAATAACTTTACTATACTCAACAAAATTAGGGAAGCAGCTGTGGCTCAATCAGTAGGGCTCCCGTTTACCATATGGCCTCGGGTTCGGTTCCCGGGGCCTTCTGGTGAAGGCAGGCCCGCCCACACGGCGCGGTTAGCTGACCCAGCGAGCACAAGCAGCAAGGGGGGGATAAATGAATAAATAAATAAAATCTTTAAAAACAAAACAAAACAAAACAAAAAACAAAACAAAACAATAATTTCTTAATACCAAATAATACCCAGTCTATTTTCAGTTTTCTCCAGTTGTCTCCAAAATGCCTTTTTACAGTTTGTTCAAATTGGGATCTAAAGAAGGCCCTGCATTGCATTTGATCAACAGGTTTCTTAAGTACCTTTATTTTTTTTTATTTTTTTATTTTTTTTTTTTAAACCCGAGGCCATATGGTAAACGGGAGCCCTACTGATTGAGCCACAGCCGCTTCCCTCTTAAGTACCTTTAAATCTTTAACACCCTTGTCCTCATTTCTTCTTTCTTCATGCCATTTATTTGTTGAAGAAAGTGGATCATTTGTCTTGAGGATTTCCCACATTTTGGAGTTGGCTGATTGTATCCCAAGGTGTCATTTTAACATGATCTCTCACTCCAGTGGTGCTTAACAGGGGGTGATTGTGCCAGTTAGGGACATTTGACAACATCTGGACCTTTTTTTGTTGTTTCGACTAGAGGTGTTATTGGCATCTAGTGCATACAGGCCAGGGATGCTGCCAAATATCTTACAACACATAGCACAACCTCTGCAACTAAGAATTATCTGGCTCAAGATGTCAATAGTGGGAGCGGATGTAGTTCAAGCTATTAGGTGCATGCCTCCCACATGGGAGGTCCTGGGTTCAGTTCCTGGTGCCTCCTAAAGAAGACGAGCAGATTCAAGAAGCAGGCACAATGAGCAGACCACAAGCAGACAATGAGTGGAAACAATGAGCAGACAGACAAGGGAGTCATCTCAGGGTAGGGGGAATAAAAGAATATCAATAGTGCAGGAGTTGAAAACCCCTGCTTACCCTCATATTTTATATAAAATAGCAGTTAGATCTAGGGGCTTGATTAGATTCAGGTTCATTTTTGGGAAAGGGACAGAATTCTTCATAGGTGGTACTGTGCTGTGCACCCTATGTTATCATTTCAGAAGGCAATAATGTCCCATTTTTAGTGATGCTCAGATTAACAAGTAGGTTTAGGTATTGTCAGCCTGATCCACCCATTATAAACTTCCTCATTAGCCCTTTATCTAATGGTTTTAGAACCTATTTGTGATGTTGTCTAGATCCATTATTTCATTAAGGCTTGCAAAATGGTGATTCTTCTAATTCTATTACTCTTTCTCCTATTAGCTGCAATTCCTCTATAAAGAAAAACATTAGCTCATCAACGATTTAATTACTTTAAGTACAGTTCATATAAATAAGGCAGGATAAATGCATAATTCTTTCCCTTTGTCAATTTTCGGAATGCCCTAGTCATTTCAAAATAGGTTTAAAATATTCTTTTGTTGTTAAAAAAAAAAAAAATAATACCACACACACACAACAGCTAGCAACCACCCTCTGAGGAGTAGAACAGGAAAAGGGTGTTATTACACAGTCAGTGTTATGCCAAGCCCTTGGTTTTGAGCTTCACAGGGCCTTTGGGGATGAAACAGGGGTCTGGGGGCAGCAGAGACCACCAGCTGCTGGCTCCTGCTGGAGCCAGGATGCAGTGGCTCTGATATCTTTAAAAATTGGTTACCATTGACCGTCATTGCTTGCAGTTCTGATTTCTGTTATCTAGGGTCTCGGCTAATCTGAGAGCCCACATACCCATGATGGCTGCAGTGAGGACAGGGAATCTCTGGTATCCCAGGCCCTTGACACCTGCTGCTGGGAAGAAAGGGAGTGTCTCACCTGCGTCTAGCAGCACAAACCCGCATCCCCTGTGGGGACTCTGTGACAGGAAAATAGCTCCCCACCAGCTCTACTCCCTGGGGTGCATTCTCTACATTTTAAAGTTTAAAATGGTGGACTATGGTATCTCGGAGAAGAGCATGGGCTTTTAGCTTGGACAAATCTGGGTTCAAGTCCCCGTTCTGCTACTTGCTGTGTGATGAAGCTCAGTTTCCTCACTGCAAAATGTGGTCAGTAATAACGGCCACCACACAGGGTTTTTGTTGCAGAAACAAGAGATGATGCACACCAGGGGCTCGGGGTTGATGTGCGGTCTGTGCCTCATAACTGACAAGGGGTGCCCATTCCGTTCCTCTGGTGGTGCTTAGCCAGGCTCTGTGCTGATGCTGTCCTGGTGTGCTCAGGAGCCCTTTGCCTTCAGAGAAGTGTGACTCGGGGAGCAGGTGGATCCTGAGGCAGAGCCGTGTCTGGCTCTCCCGGTCCTCTGTGTGAGACGAGCAAAGGAGATGCAGGAGCAAAGGGACTTCTCAGGCTGAACGTGAGGGTGTGGAGGAACCCAGGCTGGACTCAGGGCCCTGGCTCTCATTCTAGGGCTCTTACTGCTGTGTTATGGCCCTTTCCGCCTGAGTTACTATGTTCTCTAGATAGTCTTAGTCCTTCCCTTAGCCCTTCTTAGGTTGTCTTGGTTTCAGTCATACTTGCAAATAAGGATACATGTGCACTTAAATCCCTACCATTATAGCCATCTTGGACTTAATCAAAATTGTCTCTTGCCAATCCAAAAGCGTGAAGTTTGACTATGACATGTATATTTAGCTTGTTATTTTTTTAAGATTTATTTTATTTATTTATTTCTCCCCTCCCCTCATTGTTTGTGCTTGCTATCTGCTCTCTGTGTCTGTTCGTTGTGTGCTTGTCTCTCTTTTTAGGAGGCACCGGGAACTGAACCCAGATCTCTCATGTGGTAGGCAGGCACCCAACTGCTTGAGCCATATCCCCTTCCCTTAACTAGTTGTTACTTATTAATTAATCAAGTATATATTGAGCATCGATAATGGGACAGTTACCAGGCCACAGGAGGGGATTGAGATAAGGGTGGGTAGACACAGAGGGATGAGAATACAGTTCCTTCATTCAAAGAATTTTCAGCTCTAATGGAGGGTGGGGGAGAGGGGAGATGTGGAACAGAGAAGTAAACCAATGATTGTATCTTAGTGGGATGTACAGGAGGGCCTTTACCTCTGTAGGAGCAATACCTGAACTTAATCTAGAAAGATGAGTCATGGCTAAGCAGGGAGAGAAGCAGAAGTATATCATTCCTGCCAGTGGAAGCATAGAGGTGTAAAAAGGCATGGTGAGTTTGGGGGATTTCTCACTATTCCATTTGGAGGAAGCATGGGGCAGATGGATTTGTGACTGGCGATGGGCTGGTGCAGGCCTGAGAGGGTGAGGAGGGTCATGATGATGTGCCAAGGAGTTGGAACATCATCTTTAAGGAGAGTTGAGGGACACTGAAGTATTCTAAGTAGACCTTACCTTTCTATTCGTATGTACTTTTTTTTTTTTTTTTTTTTTTTGATTAGGCCAGTAATTTATTAAGGTAGGGAGGGAAGAGAAGTGGGAAAAAATAACAGATCATAGGTCCCAGGTAGAGAGGAAGGGGCTGAAGAGTGATAAAGAGGGCTGATTTACAGACTACAATTTCACTTTATAGATTATAAATGCCCAGGTTTTACTTGCATGTTTATCCATGCGGGTGTGGTGGCATGGCGAGAGCAGGGCACAGAAGGTGAGAGAGAGCGAGAGCGAGAGCGAGAGCGAGAGAGAGAGAGAGAGAGAGAGAGAGAGAGAGAGAGAGGTTTGACTTCTGCACTTGCTTTTCAAACCGTTAATTATTCTGCCCCTTTGCTAATGGCATGGGAGGGGTCCCAGCCATTTGCTGTTTTGATTGATTACCCCACCCCCATCAATCCCCCAGGAGGGCCCAATGAAAATGCCCCTGGAGAATATCCGGGGCTTCTCCTGGCTTCCGGAAGAAATCTCATTCTGGATGGGATTTCTCGTGAGGGTCTTCCAGCAGCCATCTTGGGGGCATCGGTATCCACATGGACTTCTTGCCAGGTTCCAGATCCATCTATTGATTCCTTATTTTACTAGCCTGCTTCATTCCCCCCTCAGAGAGTTTACACCTTTACTCTTAAAAGGGTGCTGAAAGGAGATGTTCATTCTTCTGTAATTACTTCCTGCTGGTTAGGGGTAGCAGGCCCTACCTGACAAGGTGTAAAGCCCTCTGGCTGCTCTGTCTCGGTTGGAGGAAGACAGATCTGGCATCCTCGGCGAAGCTGGATGAAATCTCCATATAGCTAACAAGATGTTGATTCTGGAAGAAATAAGCTTGATTAGAATCTTGAGGCTATATGGTCCTACTAAGAGGATACTGGACCACAAAAGTAGAAAAGGCCAGGTACCTGTAAAGGCTGCATTTTCCCAAAGTTGGTGGGAAACAGTATTCTTCTTTCAGTTATTTTAAGCTGTTGGTTAACTCTAGGGATGAGATGCAATATACAATGGGATTAGGTATCAATTGCCAATCCCAGTTCCTATGGTAGAGGAGAGAATGAGAAGAGGCATTGCCCTTTTTAGTTAAGCTACAAGAAAAGAAAACAGACAAGATTTCTTAAGGGGTGTCTTTTCTGCCTTTCCCCTAGCAATAGGCATTCGGGCTAGAGTTAGAGGGAACAGCTGGCTTTGACACAGACACTACTTAGCTTTGTCTCTTGAAGAGGTATTTCAGGCCGTCTGATAACTGGCACTCATATATCCCGTCAGGTGCTTCTGGTGGGCTGGCACTTTCCTGGGCAGCTGGCTTCACTCGGGATATGTACACCAAGCTGGAAATTCCTTTAACTTTAATAGCAATACACTCCTGGGTGGCAGTGCCAAATATGTTACCGGATTTTGTCTAGGTTCTTGACCATGCTGCAGAAATGAATTTCAAGAGCACATCATGTTGATTAGGCCAGTAATTTATTAAGGTAGGGAGGGAAGAGAAATGGGAGAAAATAACAGATCATAGGAGGTCCCAGGTAGAGAGGAAGGGGCTGAAGAGTGATAAAAAGGGCTGATTTACAGACTACAATTTCCCATTATAGATTATAAATGCCCAGGATTTACTTGCGTGTTGATCCTTCCGGGGGGGGGGGTGGGGAACGGCGAGAGCAGTGCACGGAAGGCAAGAGCAGGGGACGAAAGGCGAGAGAGAGCGCGTGCAAGAGAGCCATACGTACATTTTTAAGGCATTCATATACCAATCAGCAGGAGCAGGGCTGGCCACTGGGGGGCAATGCCAGCTGGCTTATCAATGGGGCTCAGTGGGTCCCATCCCTGCCAGGGATGAGGGCCTGGGGTGCCATGTGACCCTAGGATGGGATGAGTGCTGCCAAGACATGGAGAGGGTCGAGTCCACGCAGCCTGATCTACAAGTCCTTCAGTTTCCTAGGGTCAGATTAGATAGAGGCTCAGTCTTAGAGCTCCGGAACCTATTTGGCATGTGTGGGGCATGTGATGTCCTGGGTGGGGTTACCAGTCTTTTCCTTAGTGACCACCCCTGATTGCTTGGATCACAGCAGTCCTTCCCCTCTGAGATGTTCTCGACATTGTGTATACCCCTCTTTGCCTTATGGGAAGCCCAGGAGAGAGAATTCTCCTGCCAGTTTTTCACTCATCCCTTTCCCAAGGTTATGCTTACTCCAGACAATAAGCTTTGCAAACTTTAATTATCTGAAAAGCACACATGGGCCTTTGAGCTCAGCTAGGGTCATTTATCTTCCTTGCTAAGGGGATGATATAGCCTCAGCCATTCCAACCAGCAGGTTGTGGCTAAAGCTGGTGCCCTGGCCTGGCTGGAGTGCCAGGAGGAGCTGGTTGTGGCTAAAGCTGGTGCCTTGGCCTGGCTGGAGTGCCAGGAGGAGCAGGTTGTGGCTAAAGCTGGTGCCCTGGCTTGGCTGGTGTGCCAAGAGAAGGTAGCAGCATTCGCTTGGGCTGTTTGTGGAGAAGAATTCCTATTAGGTAGCTGCCACCAGGTGTGTGTCAGACGTGAGTTTCTGGATAGCTTCATCCACCTCTGTAATGGATCCTGAGGCTTCCCGGAAGGGAAGTGGCCTTGGCTCTGGGGTATGAGGCTGGAGAGACATCTGTCCAGGTTGAAAGAGGCAGCAAGCGCTGGCTGCTTCCTCCTGGACCCTGGCTGGGAAACCGGTAGACAGGGGTGTCGACTGTCTACTCAGGAGGGACTTCTGAGCAGACTCTGCTTGGCCCCACTCATTTCTTTCCATGATGGGGTAAATGAGGGCTCTGGCCTGTCTGCTCAGGTGAGGAAGGGTTTGTTTGCGTGGCATCTGGATGTAGACAAATGAGGTAACTTAGGTAGGTGGGCTGGGAAGGAGATTTCTAGCCCCAAAAGAGCCCTGTTACAGAGGAAGAAAATTATCAGCTGCGCTTATTCTGCAATTGGGTGGAGGCAGGGCTTGCTCATTTTAGTCCATCTGGAGGGAATGTTTCAGGGAGGAATGGGGAGAAACAGAGCCCGGGAAAGCAATCCCGTGAGCTAGGTCCCCTATGATTAACTAACGGACCTGCCTGCAGGTATTGGGCCCATTATAGATGGTGTAAATATCTAAAACCACTGCACTTTCTTTACCTTGTGGCTGTTTATTCAACTAATATCCATTGAGTCTTTACTATGTGCCCGGAGCTTTCTAGGCTCCAGGGATACAAAGATGAGCAAAAGAAGCATGGAAAATTGCCTGCGTGGACATCAGAGTCTGGTGGGGCCAAAGGGCATCAATTAAATGGACACAGAGACCAGCGCTGGCAGGACATCGCAGGTTGTTTGAGAGGACGTGGCTTAGTAGGGGCATCTGGGAAGCTGTCCCTGGGGTGCCTAGGGTGTGAAGCAGGAGTTCATGGTCTGGGGGCTGGGGGCTGGGTGGGGAGCAGAGACAAGAGCATTACAGGCAGAGGGCACAGCAGTGTAAGGCCTTGGAGTGGGACAGAGCCTGAGATTACAAGACAGGGAGCTGGAGAGCAGAGAGGGAGGAGGAGTTTGGAGAGACCAGCTGGAGAGGGCCAGTCTGCACAGGCTCTTGTAGGCCCCGCAAAGCAAAACAAACAGAAACAAACCTCTTGATCTTATCCTAAGAGCAAAGGGCAGCCCCTGGGGGGTTTTAGGCTTGGCAGTGACATGGTCAGGTTTGTGTTTGAAATGATCACTCTGGGTAGATGGAAATCAGTCTCGAGGTTCAGATAATTAGGCAGTGGATCCAAAAGCAAAAACAAAATTTCCCTTTCCATTCCCAGGCAGGGCTGCTGGATTCCAGCGAGTCCAGGGTCAACTTAGCAGGCTGTGAAGAAGTAACTCTGGACACTGGGTGAGCTTTCCAGTGGGGATGGAAGTTGAAGTGGGGGAGAGTGGACCACACGTGGAGGGTGGGAGGAAAGGCAGTATGGTAGGGGCCTGTGAGGGATTTGGCATTTTAAGCATGTGCCCAGGGGATTCTTATGTGCACTGTATTAATTTCCTATGGCTGTTATGACAAATCACCACCAACCTGGTAGCTTAAAACAACAGAAATTTATTCTCTCACAGGTCTGGAGGCTGGAAGTCAGAGACCAGTTTCACTGGGCCGAAATCAAGACGTCAGCAGGGCCATGCCTCCTGTGGAGGCTTTAGGGGAGCACCTGTCCCACGTCTCTCCCAGCTTGTGGTGTCTGCTGGCACTCCTTGGCTCGTGGCCGCATCACTCTACTCTCTGCTGCCTCCATGGTCGCATCACCTTCTCCTCTGTGTGTGTCCATTCTCCCTCTGTCTCCCACTTTTAAGGACCCTTGTTAATCCAGGATAATCTTTTTATCTCAAGAGCCTTAACTTTTAAATTAAATTAAATTATTTATTTTAGTTTAGTTTTTATTTGATTTTAATTTAATTAACTAATTTTTATTGTTACTCTTATCTTTAATTTAGTTTAATTTAATTTTTAAACTTAATTATTTAATTTTATTATTTTATATTATATTTTATATATTTTATATTTTATTTTATAATTTTATTTTAGTTTATTTTAATTTTACCAGGGATTGAACCCAGGACCTTATATATGGGAAGCAGGCACTCAACCACTGAGTCATTTGCAAAGACCCTTTTCCCTAATAAGTAAATGTTTATAGGTTCCAAAGATTAGGATGTGACCTCTTTGGGGTGGCAGTGGGGCATTTTTCAACCTACCACAGACACTAAAGTTTGAAAACACTATACACTTACCATCCCTAGAGGACTAAGGAAATTGAAGCCCAGAGAGAAGTAACTAATCCAAGGGCCACAAAGCCCATAATTCACTTCTAAGGTCAGAACCCACAACTCCCGATTCCCAGGCCTTCTCTTTCTGAGGAATAATGACATCTGACGTGTACTGTTGAAAGAAAATTATGTGTACAGTCTCATCACTCTTCCAAACAACCCTAGGAGGTAGGTCCTGCTATTATCTTCCATTTTACAGATGAGAAAATTATGGGGCAGAGACATTAAATAACTTGCCCAAGGTGGCAAAGCTAATTAATGGTGGCACTGTATAGACACCCAGGCATTCAGATGTCAAAGCCTTCATTCCTGGGTCTACTCTGTGAATCACCCCTCTGGTATTTTTGCCCACCTAGCAAATATAGAATCAGGCTTCTCTGGAACAAAAGCACATCCCTCTAGCCACCTGCCCTCCTCCAGCTTGGAACCAGTTCTCCATTTCCTTGGTGAAAACTTTCCTCAAACTGCATCCTAGGCCTTTTCATCCCAGTCAATGGGCAGGATAGGAGGGAAGGGCCTTGCAAAGAGGTGGGGGTGGGCGTGGTCCTAATGGACTTCTTAGGCTAATGGCCTGGGGTGGTCTCTGGAAGGTCCCCAGCCTCCTTAATGGTCTGCTGAACTGTAGAAGGGAAAGGTGGGGCAGCTATATTTGCACCTTGAGTACATATTTGTTCCTGGTTTGACTCATTTCCCTCTGGAGCAGGGCCTGGGGTGAGATGTTTACCTGCTCCACCTGCCTTATAGCTCCCCTCCCAGCGGGGCAGGTCTCCGAGAGCTCAGAGCAGCTCTGCCCTCCAGTCCACCCCACAGAGCCCACGGCCATGGCAGCACTGGCGGCCACAGTGTCCAAGCAGCGGGCGGCGGCTGAAGGTCTCGGCTCCAACCAGAAGGCCGTGAAATACTTGGGCCAGGACTTCGAGACTCTGAAGCAGCAGTGCTTGGATTCGGGGGTCCTTTTTAAGGACCCGGAGTTCCCAGCATGTCCATCAGCCTTGGGCTATAAGGACCTTGGACCCTACTCCCCCCAAACTCAAGGCATTGTCTGGAAACGGCCCACGGTAGGAAGATGGACTTGCTGTGTGTCATGGGGGGTGGAGAATCTTCACACTGGTCAGAGGGAATTGACTGAGAAGTCATGGCTCTGGGTCATAAGTTCTTGGATCCCATATTTCAGAAAGCTTCCTCCCCATTCCTTCCTTTTAAAAATTCCTTTCAGGGGCGGTGTGGTATGAAGGAAAGAGGATTCATGGGCTTTGGAGCCAGACCAATTGGATTTGAATCCAGGTGCTGCCCTTTGTGGCTGTGCAACCATGGGCAGATCACTTAACCTCTGTGAACCTCAGTTTCCTTATCTGTAAAATGGTGCTCCAGGCATCTTATTTTTCAGGGTTGCTATGAAGACTAGAGATAAAGCTCAGGGCACAGTGCTCAGTACATAGGAGGCACAGAATACATGGTCGTTATTATTGCATGTGTCTCCCCTGGGTCGGATCACAATGGAACAAATCAATGCTAGAGGTGATCAGTCCTGGGGTAAATCATGACAGTGTCATTGCTGAAAGGTACAGGGTCACTTGAAGACAACGAATTGTCATCGTTCCATCTGGGCTGGTGGGTGGAGTGGTTGGGGTAGTGGGTCTGTGAATGCAGATGGGGCTTCTGGATGTTAAACTCAAGGGCAGGGGAGGGAGAACTGTCCTCCCCAAACTTAGTCCCTGAGCACATCTCAGCTTTCTAATCTTGGGTCTGTCACTTACCATTGTGTGACCAAGTCAAGCAACTTGACCTCTGAACCTCAGGGATAAGAATCCCCTCTGCACAGTGTGGTTGTGAGAACTGACCTAATCCATACAAAGTCTTCTGTACAGTGTCTGGCACATGACAAAGTCTCAAAAGAGGGGGTGGCCAAATGGACACATTCAGTGCCCTGGGCTGGAGCTCCTTCTGTCTTTTAGGTCACAATGGGAAAATCAAGGCATGGGATTTGCTTTCTTGGTAGTGATTGAAAAGGAAGGGTAAGGAGAGAATAGTTCTTTGGAAATGTTCAAAATCCTCATTTAACTCCAGCTATCTCTACCTCTTCTGTTATCAACCTCTCCATTTTGCCCAACAGTTTCTACTTCTGTAAAAAACCCTTTCACCTGTCTTTCTGCCCATCTTACCGCCCCCCTCAGAAACGCTGGGTTACCTGGGATGTTAGCAAAGCTGAGGTTGGGAATCATGTTTTTGTACTCTTAACTTCAGAGTTGATAACTGCATTTCATTTCAATAGACAGTGTGCTGAGCCTCTGTTTGGTGCTGGCAGTAGGCGATGCACTGTTTGGGAAGGTGGTGTGAGAGAAACCCTGGTCTCAGCTCTGCTGGAGACTGTGGGGAGAGAGAGGTGTGACTAAAGTGCTGACAACCAGGGCAAATGAAGTAAGTGCTAAACAGGGGTGTAGACCATGGACGGACCAGAGAACCCAGGATGTTACCATCACTTGGATGGGAAGACTTTGTGGGGAAGGAAAGCTTTCTGGCAGAACCAGGGGATTTCAAGGGCCTGAGTGGCTGAGGAAGAAAATATTTCTCTTAGTGATCAAAGTCAGGTCTCAGTTAACCTTTGCCTAGTTTTTTTTTTTCTTCCTTTCAAATCCTTAAAGCTCTTACCTACTCAACTTATGGAAGTTCAGGGGAAGGAGCAGTTCATGTCTCCCCCAGGTCTCAGTGTCCATGTAATTATGGTAACTGCCACATGTGCTGATTTGTACTAGCCAATGGGATGCTACAAAACCCATAGGACCTGATTAATGTGGAACTGAAGGATGCCTACTATTTGGAGTTTCCAGATGCTTGTTGGATAAATAGATGTTTATCAGTATTTAACCTCTCCATCTGCAGTCCTCGGTGAAGAAGGCTCACCTGGCTCCTTTAGGCCAAGTTCATGTTCACACACCACAAAGATACATCAGAGGACACAGCTTGTCCTCCAAGACCTTTGAGGTTATTAAATAGGCTTCTCGGTCAGTGAAGATCCTGATTTTATCTCTATCAGGGATGTGCCTTGGAATTTGGAAATCAGCTTATTCCTAAATGCTTCATTTCTTTCCTCCAAAAGGGCCCCCAGGGGTGTGCAGGTAGGTTGGGGTGTCCAGAAATGTGCAATACAAGTAAACTTGTGATTTGAGGGTGACTCCTTACTTCCTCAGGCTTCAGGTTAACTGCCCAGATGTAGCGCTGAGAACCCAGTTTCCACAAAGATGTTAATTTTCACTTGCCTTTGTGGGAAAAAGCAGAGGAGTAGATATGTATGTATGTTTTTGCCCTTCAGTAATGAAAAAGCTTGGTCCTTAGATGTTTTCTGAATTCATGCACTTTGGCTTCCTGTCCCTGCTGGGTGTTTCTGCCAATCTTTAAACTACTGAGTGAAAGGTTTGCTTGTGCCCTTGTCCTAAGAGCTGGAAGACAGGTTTGCCCAGGTGAAGATCTTAAGCTCAAATTGGGGCTCTCCAGATGCGTTTTTGGCTCTTCACTATGCTAGGGCCATTTTTCCCACTGGTGTTGGGCAAAAACGACAATCCTATACAAACCAAATGGCTGAACTGTGTAAGATGAGGGGGTGTCTTAGCAGCTGCTGCTCTGCATCCTGATTTCCCCGCTGCCCCACTGGGCTGAGTCAATGCCAGCCCAGGGTCCTGCAGTTTGAGGCATGCCCAATTCAGGTGGGCCCTACTGTGGGCCAGTCAATGACATTCTTCTCCAGAAGGTCCATTGTTTGGAAATTAGGCAGTTTATTGATTTTTTAAAAAAATATTTATTTATTTATTACTCCACACCCCCCCCGCCCCCCCATTGTTTTGCGCTCGCTGTCTGCTCTCTGTGTCCATTCGCTGTGTGTTCTTCTATGTCTGCTTGTCTTCTCTTTAAGCAGCACCAAGAACTGATCCTGGGACCTTCTGGAGTGTGAGAGAGGTGCTCAATGTCTTGTGCCATCTCAGCTCTCTGGTCTGCTGCGTCTCTTATTGTCTCTCTTCTGTGTCTCTTTTTGTTGCATCATCTTGCTATGCCAGCTCTCCACGTGGGCCAGCATTCTTGCATGGGCTAGCACTTTTGTGCAGGCCAGCACTCCGTGTGGGCCAGCTCTCTGCTCGGGCTAGCTCGCTGCATGGGCCAACTTGCCTTTTACCAGGAGGCCCCAGGAATTGAACCCTGGCCCTCCTATATGGTAGATGGGAGCTCAATTGCTTGAGCCACATCCATTTTCCAGTTTATTGATTTTGAGGAGCAATACAGAAATAGGAGCTGGGTGGTATCCGATGGATAATAAGCACCATGAAATATCCAGTGCAAGTTAAGGGAAACACCAAAGGGTTGGATTGTTGGAAGAAATTGGGATAAGGATGATGGGGGAGAGGCCTCAGTTCAGGGCTTCCATTTTCTCCTGCTGCTGCCTCTTGGATTAGTGAAACGGGAATTTTTAATTCAACAGTGATTTATTCAGGGCTGGTCATGTGCAGGTGCTAGAGAGGAGCCTTCATGGAGTTTCTGCCTAGGTGGGGAGAGAGACAGGAGACAAAGAGATAACTGACAGGCAATGAGGAGTTCAGAGCATGGACTTGGCATCAAGGGCTTCAGGATTCTGGTCCCCTCTCTGCCATTTACTAGCTATAGGACCACGGGTAAGTTACTAACCTCCCTGAGACTCAGTTTCCTTATCTATAAAATGGGAATGATACTATTACCTACCTCAGTGGATTGTTAGGAGGCTTGAATGAGAAAGAGTTTACACAGTGCCTGGCATATACCATGAGAGAGTACCAGTTATATGCACAAGGCAGGTGGTCCAGAAAGTGAAATATGAATCCAACCAAAATGCTATGGAAATTCAGGGGAAGGAGCAGTTCAATTTGACTGTGGAATTGGAGCAGGCTAATTACTGGAGACATTTGAGCTGGACTTGATGAAGGAAGAAGGTCATGACAGAGACCCAGGAGAACTGGGCCCCAGCCAGAGGCCATGAGGTGAACAATACACTGGGTTGTGGAAGTGTATTCAGAGGGTGGGAGCGGTCTGTTGTAGTTGGGAGAGAGAACATTGTGGAAAACTGGGAGAAATGAGGTTGGAGGCATCAAATGGGACCAGATCGTAGAGGGATTGGGGTGCTGGGCTAAGGGTTGGGGGCATCACTAATGATGATAATGATGATGAGGAGGAGGAGGAGGAAGATGGCAGCATCACTGGGCTTCCTGAAAGTGCATAGCCAGAGCCCCCGAACTGCCAAACCAAGACTATCAGACGTGGTCTGACAAACTGGGAGAATGGTGTTTCCAAGTAGTCATTGTCTAGAATGTGAGGTTTAAATTCACTTCATGTTTTCCTTATGTAGATTCATCAGAGTTTGATAAGAGGCTTGAGTACAGTAATTTGTTTTTATGGAGTGACTAGAGATCTTTATCTGAGTAATAATAAAACATTGTTACTAAAAAGACATTAAGGAAGAAAAATCAGTGCCCCAAGCACGGGCAGGTAGCAGCCCCTCCTCTGCACAGAAGCCTGCCTCTTTTAAACCTCTTCTTCTTGGGCGACCAAATTACTTTGTGTCTCTGATCTGAGTTCCAACAGAAAATTAGCAATGGAGAGAAGACTTTGGCCAAATTCTTGAGGCATAAGGCTAAGATGCAATCTCTTTGCAAAGTCGAGGACATTCTCTTGACCCTGAAAGATTCATGTAACATATTAGTCATGGCATGTCTTAGTTTTTTTTGGGGGG
The DNA here is from genome assembly GCA_026826555.1 of Tolypeutes matacus. Classification (NCBI taxonomy): domain Eukaryota; kingdom Metazoa; phylum Chordata; class Mammalia; order Cingulata; family Chlamyphoridae; genus Tolypeutes; species Tolypeutes matacus. Next base: position 2,212,615 of record JAKSZT010054263.1, read on the forward strand.
TGGGGGTGGGTGAGGAATAATTTTGAATTATGCTAACAAATAACTTGAAGTAAAATGAGCATTCCGCCTCCCTCTAAACCACTCAGCACCATTCTGGACGTAGTGTTTCCTCTTTCAATGGTCTGCAGCTTTTGCCAGCTTCCCTGTCCAGAATCTTAGCAGAACTCGGTAAACCTATTAGATATGACACGAAAGGGTTTACCTCACATGACATAAACAGTGGGATGTGGGTAATTGGTTATTCAGCTCAGGGAAGTGATTTTGGAAGTGCCAACTTATTCTATAATTAGTAGTTGAAGCAATGGGTTTGGATGACGTCACCAAGAGAGAAGGATTGGGGTATGTTATTACCGTATGACACTGGATAAGAGAAGGTCGAGCACCAGGCCTGTGGGTGAGCAGAGGGAGAGCAATCAGTGAAGGGGACAGATAATGAATATTGAGAGAGGTGAGGAGACAATGGAGCCTGAGCAACATCCCATAGGCCCAGGAAGGAAAGAGTTTGCAGGGGGAGGGGATAGGCATTAGTATCCAACATCAAAGACCAGCAAGTAACAAAATAAGACAAACAAACAAAACACATTAAAAATATAAAAAAACCAAAACACATTAAAAAAGATAAAAAAAAAGAAGAAAAAGACCAGTCA
>JAKSZT010054263.1:2213271-2239595 GCA_026826555.1 Tolypeutes matacus
ACCAAAGAAAAAAAAGATCAGTCAAGTAACAAAACAAGACAAACAAAACACATAAAAAAGATTAAAAAACCAAAACACATAAAAAGATAAAAAAAGAAGAAAAATATCAGTCACGTAACAAAACAAACACATAAAAAAGATAAAAAACCAAAAACACATAAAAAAGATTTTAAAAAGAAGAAAAAAAAAGATCAGCTAAGTAAAAAAACAAAAGGAACAAAAAACATAAAAAAAGATTTTAAAAAAAGGAAAAAAAAAAAAAAAGAGATCAGCTAAGTAAGAGTGGAACAGAAAACACCCACCATAGATAGCAAATTCCCAGCACACTGGTGTGATAGCTGAGAGCCGTTTTGCTGGAGTTGAGGAGGCAGATGTCAGATTTCAGGGGACTGATGGATGAATTGGCAATGGGGAAGAGGGAACTATTTTAGGAGGATTTTTAAAGGATGGCGACTTTCCCAGCCCCCTAAGCAGTGTGTTCTCTTCCCTTCCTTCTCAAAGAAGCAATCTTTCCCTTATTTAAAAGTTTTTAAAATTTGAAAATGCTTTTTTTCTTGTCCCTCCCTTTTTATTTATTATTTTTTGAATCTCTTCACTTTTTATTTGCCAACAGATGACTGTAGACTGGGAGCTCCTGAGGATCTTGGATTAGGATTTGCAGCTGCCCACTTGTAGAATGCCTAGTTTGGTTAATGCCACCACTTTTCTCTTTAATTGTCACCAGATATGGCAAAAGATTGAAACAAACAGAACTAAATGTCCATCACTATAACTTGTGGTACTTATGTAAGGATTTATAAATATCTATATGTGCTGATAGGAAAAGAAGTACAAGACATATGGGATTTAAAAAGGGATATATATGTGCTTTTATATGCAAAGACAGTTTCTGGAAGGAGAAGGTTACATAAGAAATGTTAACAGTGGGGAATATGGTGGAGGAAGGGATTTTTTGGGGTCTTTTACACCATTATTTACTGTTGGAGTTGTTCCCATGTGCATGTATTTTCAGTAAAATTTTTATTTTTTTTACATTTTTATTTTCAGTAAAAAACAAGCTAAGGAAAAAATTTAAAAACTTTTGATTTTAGTAACATGAGTACAACTCAAAATTTTCCATTTTAACCTAACCATAACCACTTTCAAGTGTACAATTCAGTGATGTTAATTACATTCACAATATTGTGCTACCATCAAAAAATTTTTTTCAATACTCGAAAAAAACCCAGCCCAAAGGAGCTGTTTCTGCCTATTTAGGCAGGGGCTGGCAGCCTTGCACTGCACTATGGGGCTGCCACTTGGTAAGTGCCATCTCATACGGCAGAATCCCAGAGCACACAGTTCCACTCAGTGCCTCTGCCCTCAGCCCACCTTCTTGTGTCCTGGTCCTGTTTTTCAAGGAGGTACCGGGGGTTGAACCCAGGACCTCATACATGGGAAGTATTTGTTCAACCACTGAGCTACATCCGCTCCCCCTGGTCCTTTTTGATCTACCATTTTTTGCATCTCTATGAAGTGAGATAGAAAATGTTTCTCACTCTTTGTGAGCCCTATGTAGCACAGTCCAGGATGCCTCTGATTAAAATGTATATTAACTTATTTTTTTGTCTCTTGCAATCCTTCCTCTTTCCCCTTAAGAGTTTGCATGGTGGCTAGGTAGGTCCATCTCTCTTTTCAGAACCAATCTATAGACTGGTCCTAAATTCTTCCTTTCTAATGAACATGCATCATTTCCCATATCTAATAAGTCTTTCAGCCATAATCCCTATTGGACATTTCTTATTTTTCTCACTTTGTGCATGTAGTCTACATTCCATTATTATGCACTCAACTTTTCTGATTTTTTTTTAATGAGTGTCATAGACTCATGAAGAATGAAAACACTCTGAGGTCAAGAACCATGTTTTATTTCTCTTCTATCTTCATTTTACCATGCTTCTCCCTCCCCTGCCCACCATGGTGTAATAGTACCATATATGGAATAACTGCTCAATAAATCCTTTCTGGGTATACCTATGAAGAAAGATGCCTAAAGATTGCCTCATGTGCCCCAATAGCACTCCAGGGACACGAAATTGCTTGAGGCAGATGCCAGTTTGACATGGGTGAGAGGAAGAAGTTGAGTTCTTCTCTCCGAATATGGCACTGACACCTTGGCATTTCCATCAGCAAATAGGATCGTTATCGTTGCCAGCTATTCATTGAGTGTCCACAGGGTGCACAGCACGTTGCTAGAGTGCCAAACCTTCTTCTCATTTTCTCTCTGTGTAAAGAGGGGTGTTGTCTGGACGGATGACATCATATTGCATCATGTTATTATCCCAGCCTTTGCCTTCCTCTCCCCTGCCCCACCTTTTCATACCCACACACCTGCACTTAAGTATAGTAATCAAAACGTAAGTGATAAAACAAAACAAAACAAAACAAAAAAACAAACAAACAAAAACAAAAAAGTGTGTAAGTGATAGCGCCCCGGGCTCAAGCTGCTGCTGCACTGCTCCCTAGCTGTGTGTGAGGGCAGGTTTCCCCACTTCTCTGGGCTTCAGAATCCTCCACAACAAAACAAGGCATGTGCAGGAGACGATCTCCTTACTTTTCTTCCAGATCTGGAATTCTGCGATTCGAATGTGTATTTACCTGTCACTGTCGCCGAGCAACTTGTGACTTGTCTTTTGTCCCAAATTACTTTCAGGAACTGTGTCCCAGCCCTCAGTTTATCGTTGGCGGAGCTACGCGCACAGACATTTGTCAGGGTGGTCTAGGTGAGTAACAGCGGAGAGTCCTGTTTGTTTTGGGAGAGGGTGTGTGTGTGTGTGTGTAATGAGCAATATCAGATTAAGCTGTTAGACTTGACCAAATGAATTGTGTACACGAGCATCTATGTGGGTTTGTGTTTTTGAGACTGCGTTCTTCCCTATGGATCTCAAATGCTGGAACTGTCTTTTGACTCCCTCAGTAAGCGATTTTCTGCAGGCACATTTAACTCCACTATTGCTGGAGTAAGGAGCTGGGATTTTGGGCCTATAGTAGATAACCACGCTGTCCTTAATTTTCCCTGTGGAATAGCCGTGTCTATATAATTATGGGCTGTCATAATAGATGTTTTTTTATAATTATTAAGACACCAAGAGTCTTGTTTTTCTAGCCAAGCTTTCTTTCATAGGCCCAGAATCCTGGAATCAAGAAACTTCATTCCCAACCTTTCATATTCCCTTCAAATCAGGTGCAGTTAAGTTTCAGAAATAATTCATTTTATTTTGTTTGGCAAATTCTAGCTTTGATTGTCAGAAACCAAGCTTCTCCTTGATAGCAGACATAGCTTTGTTGATCTCATAAGCCCTCCTGATCCCAGGACCTCAGAAGGAATTTCTGCATTGAGTTGGTTGACACGTACATTTTACGGGTCAACGTGGTCCTGAATTGAATTTGCTGGGCTTCCAAACTGCTGCAAAACAGAGACCTGGAAATGGAGGCAAAGAAGAAACAAAACCAACTTGGTGGAAAACAGCAAAACAAACAAAAAGTTCAGCCTCTGTATAGATCCAATGGTTTTTTTGTTTGTTTGTTTGTTTGTTTAACTTATTTTTATATTTTTGAAGGAAATCTTCTCCCTTTCCTTCTTCTGCTTGTTTTCCAGCCAGGAAAACCTTCTCTCTCCACCTTGCTTGAAATCCTCATGACTTTAAAAATCACATGGCACTTTATTTTAAATGCCCCCAATTTTCTCTCCTTTAATGAGTATAACAAATATGCCTCAGCCAGAGCTCACGGGGTGTAAAGAGGATGATTTGGGGTGTCACAACAAACACGTGCCCCATAAACTGATAGTCACAGCCTCCATTTCTTTGTGTGGGGCTCACAGAGGGGTGGCGATCTGACCTTCTCTTGTTCTGGTTAAGTGTGTCATGCCTTTTTACTTCAAGCTAAATGTTTAACCTAATTGCATGCATCCAGGGAAATACACCTTAGAATCTATGCCCGTCACAGCTCCTTGTTGTAGATGTTTTACCTTTGGAAAAGGGATTTATTAAATGACTTTTAATTGGTTGACTGGGATGGATTTTCCTTTGAATAGTTTTAAGCAAGAAGAAAGTGTTTCCACAAAGGGACCTGAGCGTTACCATGGTGAGGGTGTGCTGCCGACTTAAACCGAGGCTGAAGGGCAGGAGATGAACCCAACAAACTCTCGGAATCCAACTCACAGTCGAACAGGTCGGGTGGCTGCTGCAGTGCTCGCCGGGGCCAGCCCACCTGCGGAGGTAGTGATGCTAAGGAACCCAGCACAGTGGGGCTGTCAAGGCAAAGCTCTTGAAAGATCTGGTACGGGCCTGCAGAAGAGTTTGAGCAGTAAGTGGAGAGTGGATGTCTCATCAGCACCCAGTGGGAAGCCAGTGGCTGAGCAACAACCTTGTGGCCTGTGAAATGTGAGCCAGGGCTGGCCCTGAACTGTGGGCGAATTGTGGTGCCATTAAGAGGAGAGAGTCTTCTCCAACTCGCGGGGCAGTTCTCAAAGAACAGGTGGCACCATGCAACAGTTGCACAATCTGGGTGTAGCATGGATTCCTATTTGTTAATGTTTTGCTGCCTTTTTGGAGTCTAACATAGCACAGTGGGTCTACCCTAGGTTTTCTTTTTTCTTCTTCCTCTTTTAAACAATTGATGTATATGATGAAAATGATATTTTCTTCCTGGATTAATTGTGTTATTATTTATTATTATTTAAAAGATTTATTTTATTTATCTATTTCTCCCCATGCCTTCGTTGTTTGCATTTGCTGAGTCTGTTTGTTGTGTGTTGGTCTTCTTTTTAGGAAGCACCAGGAACCGAACCCAGGGAGAGAGGCACCCAATCACTTGAGCCACCTCTGCTCCCTGCTTTGTTGTATCTCTCATTATGCTTTTCCTCCTTGTGTCTCTTGTTGCATCATCTTGTTGCGTCAACTTGCCGCGCCAGCCCATTGTGACAGCTCGCTGTCTTGCTCATCTTCTTTAGGAGGCACTGGGAACGGAACCCAGGCACTCCCATGTGGTAGGCAGGAGCTCAATTGCTTGAGCCACATCCACTTCTCTATTTTTTATTATTGTGACTATACATGGTTAAACAATTAAAATAACTAAAAGGTATACAGTGAACAGTCTACTTTCCACCCCGACTCCATCTATACCATTGGTCACCACCCTCTAACTACTTTGTGTGTGTGTGTGTATGTATGCTTTCAGTGTTTCTTTTTGCCAATGCAAACAAATCTACATTTTCTTATTTTTATCCCTTTCTCGAATGAAAGGTAGCCCACTGTAAACAGTGTTCAGCACCTTGCTTATTTCACTTAATAGAATATCTTGGAGATGTTTCCGTATTAGTAACATCTTATTGTGGTAATACACACACACACACACACACACACGGCATAAAATTTGCCATTCAAACCATTTTTAAATGTACAGTTCAGGGGCATTAATTATACTCACAATATTGTGCAACCATCATCATCCATTTCCAAAACTTTTTCATTGCCCCAAACAGTAACTCTATACCCTTTAAGTAATAACTCCCCATTGCTCCAGTCCCATGGCAACCTCAAATCTACTTTCTGTCTCTATGAATTTATCTATTGTAGCTGTTTCATATAAACGGAATCATACAATATTTGTCCTTTTGTGTCTGGCTTATTTCTCTGAGCATAATGTTTTCAGAGTTCATCCATGTTAAAACATGTATCAGAACTTCATTCCTTTTTATGACTGAACAGTATTCCATTGTATGGATAGATCACAGATTGTTCTATCCATTCATCTGCCGATGGACACTTGGGTAATTTCTTCTTATTGGCTATTGTGAATCATGCTGATATGAACTTTGGTGTACAAATATCTGCTTGAGTCCCTGCTTTCAATTCTTTGAGGTATATACCCAGGAGTGGGATTGCTGGGTCATGTGGTAGTTCTATGTTTAACTTTTTTTTTTTTAGGTGGTCCCAGGAATTGAACCCAGAACTTTGTACATGGGAAGCAGGTGCTCAACCACTGACCTACATCCGCTCCCCAATGAAAGTTGGTTTTTTCCTTTTTGTTTGTTTGTTTTAGGAGGTACCAGGGATCAATCCCAGGACCTCATACCTGGGAAGCAGGTGCTCAGCCACTTGAGCTACATTTACTCCCCTCTATGTTTAATTTTTTTGAGATATTGCCAAACTGTTTTCCAAAACAGCTGCACAATTTTATGTCCCCCCCTTTCCCCCCTCCCCCCCCAGCAATGCCATCCTTTTTAACCACTGGGGAGTACTGCACTCCACTGTGTGGCTGTACCACACTTGATTTAACCAGTCTTCTATAGATGGACACATCTTATTTTCACTCTTTTGCTATTATAGAAAATGTTGCTCTGAGTATCCTTGTCCTTGCATCCTATTAGCTACATGTTCTTGCTAAGCCAGACCTTTATCCTAAAAGTGTGAGCCTCTTGGCTCCCATCAGAATTTATGCTCATGTGCAGTCATATTGGCTTTTTTTGGAGACAAAATTATTGCAAAATAAAGGCTGGGGAACCTGTGTGCTAAGGATCCAGTTGCTCTAAACAATTCTTATTCCTTGGGTAGACCAGTTTCTGCAGGAGGGAAGTATGGTTTGGCCTCCACAAAGTATTTATTAATAAATGGGGTGTCTTTCAATGACACAGCCCCCAAACAAAAGCCCCCCCCCCATGTTCCCAGGCCAAGCTCTATTCATCCAGGTAGAGCAAGGAGGGGAGTTCCCCAAAGATCATGCACCTTGCAATCCCAGCCTTTCTGTACCCCATCTTCTTGGGGAGCCCTCACTCACCAGGTCCAGCAAGGACAACACACACACAGTTTCCTACTACAGTGTGAGGAAACTCAGGGACACCCCATGTTGTGATGGAGTAAGCTGTAAGCATGCATCTTCCGTTTGACCTCAGCTGGGAACCTGTGTGTCATTTGGGCAACTCAAATTTTTTGCTGCTCTGTGCATGTTCACGAATGACTGCAAAAGTGCTCCAAGTATTGATTTGGGGGTTATAAATAAATTTTAGTGAGTAGGTGGGGAACTGCAGAGACCTAGCTGGTCCCTCTGCTTGTTCCAGCACAATCTGTCTCTCCCTGCGCAGTGGCACATGCACACATCCCACATACTGAGCCCTCTGTGGCTGCTGAAATGGACCTCACCTTACAAATGGAGCACGCATTTTTGGTTTTATGCGCTCCACAAAGTAAGTCATACCTCTGTATCAACCAGGACTCCAACCCAACTATCTTAAGGAGAAAAGCGGCAATTTATTGGCTCATCTACCTAGGCCCTGAAAAGAGAGGGGCAGTGTTGGCCTCAGGGAAGCCTGGATGCAGAGATCTAAACGCTCCTGGGCCTTCTCTGTCTGTCTTTCATGTCTGCTGGTTTCTATGGGTTTTCTTCATTCTTTTCCATCCCAGACAGGCTTCACATGTTAGGAAATATAAACCACCGGTAGTTCCAGGCTTCATCCCAGTAGCATCGCAAACCAGCTTCGATGTACAAATATCAGAAAAGGACTCTGGTTTGGTGGCTTGGGTCTTTGCTCACGTTTGAGCCAGCTGCTGCAGCCAAAGGGGTGAGGTCCCACGTGGTGGGTCCCATCTTGTGGCCATGTTGATGGGGTTTATGATTGGGAGCCTCCCCCCGAAACCACAGGGGACAGTCTACACAGGAAGGGGGCAGACAGTATAACGAAAGTACACGTCAACATGCAAACGAAGGGGGCGTTTGTTCCCAGGTCTGGACAAGCCTGTGCTGCGCTTTCCCCACTCCCAGATCTCTTCTGTTCTCTGTCTCAGTGGCTCTGGCATTTTCCCCTGCTCCTAATTTTAGTCTATTTTCATTATTTGCAGATTTCGTACTTATGAATTCACCTATTGCTAAAATTTATTTGTAACATGTATTAGTCAGGGATCTCTAGGGAAACACAATCAACAGGAGATATCTGTCAATAATATGAGATTTTATGAGAGTCTCTCATGTGACGGTGGGGATGCACAAGTCCAGTTTCCGCAAGCAGGCTGCAAACCAGGGGCTCTGATGAAAGTCCAATGAAAGTCCTTGATGAGTTTCTGGGAGACGCTGGCTGTCCAAAGACGAGCTGGGAAATTCTCTCTGAATGCTGAAATCACTCCCCCCTTTAAGACATTCAACTGATTGGATAAAGCGTCACTCATTGCTTACAGCAATCTTCCTGGCTGATGTAGATGTAATCAGCTATCTATGCAGTAAACTCACTGGTGACTAAAGTCCACAAATGTCCTTGTGTTACAATTAGCCCAGTGCTTGCTTGACCAAACAACTGGGCACAATTACCTGGCCAAGTTGACACATTAGCCTAACCATCACATAACCCAAAGTCAATACTGGCAAAGCAGTGAAAAATTTGAGTCACCCTGTTCCTAGATGAGGTAAAACAAGGTGATGCTCTGTCTTCTTGTTTCAGCTCTCATTCTGCAAATAAGTGTCCTTTTCATGCATATTTAGTGCCACTATTTTTTTTTTTAATTTTTGTGCTTTTTTTGGTGTGTGATGATTTCACTGTTTAAAATGACCCCCAAGTGTAGTGCTGAAGTGCTGTCTAGTGGTCCTTAAGTGCAAGGAGGCTGTGATGTCCCTTACAGAGAAAATGCGTGTGTTTGATAAACTTTGTTCATGCATGAGTTATAGTGTCATTGGCTGTGAGTTCAATATTAATGAATCAAAAACACATATTAACTCAGTTGTCTTTAAACAGAAACACACATAATACAAGGCTATGTATTGATCTGTTGGTGAAAATGTCGTGACCATAGGCTCACAGGAACCTAAGCCTGTATTTCCTCTATGAGCAGTGGTTCAGTATTTGCTAATGTAGTGTTTGCAGCAACTGTATAGAACATAATTACTGGAATACCAAGAATCCTCTTTCTCTCTGGGATCTACCTTTAGCAGTGTCTAATTCAGCATCCTGAGGTGGAAAAGAGCACATACCGGTAGACCTGGGTATTCTCAGCCTGCCTATGGTCTCGGCACCTTACTTTTCACAGCTGTAAAGTGGAGGGATAATCAAACCCAGCTTGCAAAGTTGTTGCAATGAGTAGAGAGTTGACACTTGCTCCTTGTCATCCAGGAAGTGGGTACTACCAATGGCAGGAATGGATGTTAATGACACTGGGAGTCTTAGCTGTGGGCCCCATGGGCTTCCACATCTCCATATGCACTGGGCCTGGTGCATAGCAGGACTCAATGAATGCTTGTGGACCTTTTGACCTGAGCCCTCTGCCTTGTATCATTATGAAATAATCTGAAAACAGGTGTAGTCTAAACCTGAGGCTACTTGTGTGTTTTCCTGCCTTCCTTGCTCTGTACCACTCTTGACATTTAGGCATTTAGCATAAAATTCCCATCCTGAAATTGTCTGTGTGTCTTTATTCTCAAAGGATTTCAAAGTTTCATGTAAACCAATTTACCCCCTTGTCCATCCCTGGCTTGCTGACACTGCTGGGTGGGAACATAAAGGTGTTCAAAGGTGCTTGCTGATCCTCAATATTGGAAACACCATGAATGGAACTGGCCTAAGCCTCTGGTAGTGCTATGGATGAAAGAAAGGAACACAAAGAGAGCCTGCCTCTTATTGCTTTTTGGATCCTGTGGTTCCCAGTGGATCTCTGCTCTGAGTTCCCTCAGAGCCTGTCCCATCTCTCACAGGTTCAGCAGGGCCTGCTATCTCTCCCTGCCACATACACTCCATTAAATCCCTAGCCTAGTTTCATCCATATGCAGAGAAACACTAAGAATTTGTATCATTTATGCCTATGGTTGTGAAAATGGAACAGGACTTAAAATATCTTCAGGTACTTAATTTTTTTATATATTTTAAAAGACTTATTTATTTACTTACTTACCTACTTTATCCACCCGTGTGTGGGGCCTGAGGGGCTCACCCACTTGCAGGGCCTGGCGGCCTATTTTTCTATATTTTTACTGGGAGGTCCTGGGGATCGAACCCAGGTCCCTCCATATGGGAGACGGACGCCCAACCATTTGAGCCACATCCACTCCCTCTTCAATAGAAGACCTTGGTCTCTGAAAAATGAAATATGATATTTGCTGTTTTCAGAAACAGGGAGCAGGAGATTTTCTTCTTTAACAAATGAAGAAAGGAGACTTCCAGAATTTAGAGAGAAATTACCATGCCTTCTAAATAACAAATGTTACAATGTTTATCCAAAAATTTTTTAACGATCTATTGTGATAACATATATACAAGATATTTCTCATTTTAACTGCTTTCAAGTACAAAACTCAATGGTGTTACCTTCACAGTGTTGTACTACCATCACTACTATCCATTAGTAAAACTTTTCCATCACCCCAAACAGAAATTCTATTCTCATTATGTTTATCCAAAATTTTAATCTAAAATTTATTTTACTATTTTATTTATAGTTTATTTTCCATACATGACAGGATTAGCAAGTGAGATAAGCTTTCTGTGCAGGTTTTGGTAAGTGTTGGGATATCCCTCTCTCTACACTGCCCTCTCCTATTTTTCACTCTCAACCTTATACTCAGTGTATGTGCTTGCTTATTTCTTCTACTTCCATTTCTCTATTGACCTGCGTTTTCAATCCACCTCTGTAGAGTTGATGTCTTTTTCATCTTTTTGTTGTTTTTATTGAATAGAGTTTTATATTCTGTATTCTTGATTTGAAAAGGGAACAATTGGACTGTTTCACCTGTCTCTAAAGACAAAGAACAAACAGCAATGATCTAAATTCATTTTCGTGAATTTATGCATCCCCCACATTGATTTTCCTCTGTGAGTTAGCACCCCCAACCAAGAAGGGCCTGTACTGCTGGTGTGTGGCCGGGAGCACACTGCATGCCAGCAGCCAGGGTCTGCGTCAGCATCTTTAAGAGCACTTTTCCAGACACCTTTTGATCTATAGCTTCCTTAGAGGACTGGGGTGAAGTAAATCAATTTTTTAGGACAGAATGGTTACCTTTAATGAGCAATCAGGGGAAGCCTCAGAGAACTGAGGACCAAAGCTGCTCATTGATTCTGGGGAGGGCAGGTCAGACCTCTATGAGGCAGGAAAATTGCAAATGACAGTTCTATTTGGCCCAGCCATATAACATGGCAGTTTGCTTTGGCTGACAGAGGCTTTTCCTGTGTTCAGTGGTTCCTCCTCTTTCCTTCTGTCTTAGTTGCTATGCTCAGTGCCCTCATGTTTGGTCTCACCATCACCATTATCCTGACTACTCTGGAAAGTGCCTGAAGCAACCATTTACACTTTAATGTGAATTAGAGTTAAGGGGTTACAGGAGGATTTGCATCTTGACATTTAGAGAATGTAAAAGCATTCACTCTGTTATATCTTTTTTTTTTTTAAACTTTATTTTGTATATTTAATAATTGAAAACATAAGCAATTAAAAAACTAAAAAGTAAACACAGATGAATAAAATATACATTTCTCAATTAAATGTAATGGATACATGTAAATTTTTTTGTTGTTTTGTTTTTTGTTTGTTTTTTTTTGTGTGTGAATCAAACAATATATTACACAATGTATTTGGTTCATAGTAATGCATTCATACAGTATTTGTCCTTTTGTGTCTGGCTTGCTTCACTCAACATAATGTCCTCCATGTTCATCCATGTTGCCATATGCTTTATGACTTCATTTCTTCTTACAGCTGCATAATAGTCCATCGTGTGAATAGACCACAGTTTGTTTATCCATTCATCTGTTGATGGACACCTGGGTTGTTTCCAGCTTTTGGCAATGATGAATGATGTGGCTATGAACATTGGTGTGCAGATGTCTGTTCGTGTCACTGCTCTCAGTTCTTCTGGGTATATACCCAGTAGTGGTATTGCAGAGTCACATGGCAAGTCTATATTCAACTTCTTTAGGAACTGCCAAACAGTCCTCCATAGTGGTTGTACCATCCTGCATTCCCACCAACACTGAAGAAGTATTCCTATCTCTCCACATCCTCTCCAACACTTGTAGTTCTCTGTCTTTTTAATAGTGGCCATTCTGATAGGTGTGAAATGATATCTCATTGTAGTTTTGATTTGCATTTCCCTAATCATGAGTGATGTTGAGCATTTCTTCATGTGTTTTTTTGCCATTTGTATTTCTTATTCGGAGAAATGTCTATTCAAGTCTTTGGCCCATTTTTTAATTGGGTCATTTGTCTTTTTATTGTTGAGCTGTAACATCTCTTTATATATCCTGGATATTAAACCCTTATCAGATATGTGATTTCCAAATATTTTTTCCCATTGAGTCGGCTGCCTTTTCACCCTTCTGACAAAGTCCTGTGAGGTGCAAAAGTGTTTAATTTTGAGGAGGTCCCATTTATCTACTTTTTCTTTTGTTGCACGTGCTTTGGGTGTGAAGTCCAAGAAACCACCACCTACTACAAGGTCTTGAAGATGTTTCCCCACATTTTCTTCTAGTAGTTTTATGGTCCTGGCTTTTATATTTAGATCTTTGATCCATTTTGAGTTGATTCTTGTATAGGGGGTGAGATAGGGGTCCTCTTTCATTCTTTTGGTTATAGATATCCAGTTCTCCCAACACCATTTGTTGAAGAGACTGTTTTTTCCCATCAGCGTGGGCTTGGTAGGTTTGTCAAAAACCAGTTGACTGTATAGGTGAGGGTTTATTTCTTTTTTTTTTTTTTTTTTTTTAATTGTCTCAAAAATCAGTAAAACTTTATTCGCTTCCATTCTTTCGCCATTTAACAGAAAACTGGAGAAAGCAAAAATGTTTTATGTTACAAAGATAAACGGCCTCTTTACCCAGAGATCAAAACCTCAAACGACAATGGGGAAGATAAAGCGCCCTCCCCTACACCGCCTGAGCTACCCCTTCTCATCTTAGACAAAGCCTTCAGGGACCCTGAATGAGGCGAATTCAAGATGAGGACCAAGAAATCAGACCAATCCATTCCCGTGATATAAAGTCAAACAGAAGCTACACCAAGGCTCAAGTGCCTGTATTTTACAGGACATAGGAACCAGGAGGCTACTTATTAAAAAAACGATTCATTTCAGGCACAACATTTTTTTATTTTTATTTTTTGTTTTGTTTTGTTTTTGAAATCAGTAAAAGAAACTGGGTCCTAGAAGCTGCAGTGATCTAAGCAGCAGCAAGTTTGTGAGGGTTTATTTCTGGATTCTCAATTTTATTCCACTGATCGATATGTCTATCTTTATGCCAGTACCATGCTGTTTTGACCACTGTAGCTTTGTAATATATTTCAAGGTCAGGCAGTGAAATTCCTCCCACATTGTTCTTCTTTTTTCGAATACTTTTGGCTATTCGGGTGCACTTACCCTTCCAGATGAATTTGGTAATTGCCTTATCTAATTCTGTAAAGTAAGCTGTTGGGATTTTGATTGGTATTGCATTGAATCTATAAATCAGTTTGGACAAGATTGACATCTTCACGATATTTAATCTTCCAATCCATGAACATGGAATGTCTTTCCATTTGTTTAGGTCTTTTTAAATTTCTTTTAGCATTGTTTTGTAGTTTTCTGCATATAGGTCCTGTACTTCCTTGGTTAAATTAACTCCTAGGTATTTGAGTCTTTTTGTTGCTATTGAAAATAGAATTTTCTTCCTGATTTCCTCCTCCGATTGTTCAGTACTAGTGTACAAAAACATTACTGATTTTTGCATGTTGATCTTATATCCTGCCACTTTGCTGAACTCATTTATTAGTTCAAGTAGCTTTGTTGTGGATACTTCAGGATTTTCTAAGTACAGGATCAGGTCATCCGCAAACAGTGAGAGTTTTACTTCCTCTTTTCCTATTTGGATGCCTTTAATTTTTTTGTCTTGTCTAATCGCCCTAGCTAGAACTTCTACTACAATGTTGAATAACAATGGTGACAGTGGGCATCCTTGTCTTGTTCCTGATCTTAGGGGGAAAGCTTTCAACCTTTCCCCATTGAGTATGATGTTGGCTGTGGGTTTTTCATATATGCCTTTTATCATATTGAGGAATTTTCCTTTTATTCCTATCTTTTGAAGTATTTTTATCAAAAAAGGATGTTGGATTTTGTCGAATGCCTTTTCTGCATCTATTGAGATGATCATGTGGTTTTTTCCCTTCAACTTGTTAATGTGGTGTATTTCATTGATTGATTTTCTTATGTTGAAATGGCCTTGCATACCAGGAATAAATCCCACTCAGTCGTGATGTATAAGTCTTTTGATATGCTGTTGGATTTGATTTGCAAGTATTTTGTTGAGAATTTTTGCATCTATGTTCATGAGAGAGATTGGTCTGTAATTTTCTTTTCTTGTGGAATCTTTATCTGGCTTTGGTATTAGGGTGATGTTGGCTGCATAAAATGTGTTGGATAATTTTCTCTCCTCTTCAATTTTTTGGAAGAATTTAAACAGGATTGGTGTTAATTCTTTTAGAAATGCTTGGTAGAACTCACCTGTGAAGCCATCTGGTCCTGGACTTTTCTTTGCTGGGAGATTTTTGATGACGGATTCAATCTCCTTAATTGTGATTGGTTTGTTAAGTTCTCGTATTTCTTGTTGTGTGAGTGTAGGTTGGTTATGAGTTTCTAGACATTTGTCCATTTCATCCAGGTTGTCTAGTTTGTTGGCATATAGTTTCTCATAATATCCTCTTATGATTCTTTTTATTTCTGTGAGGACATTTGTAATTCCCCCCCTTTCATTTCTGATTGTATTTATTTGCATCTTCTCTCTTTTTTTCTTTGTTAGTCTAGCGAGGGGTTTGTCAATTTTATTGATCTTCTCAAAGAACCAGCTTTTGGTTTTGTTGATTTTCTCTATTGCTTTTTTGTTCTCATTTTCATTTATTTCCGCTCTAATCTTTATTATTTCTTTCCTTCTTTTTGCTTTGGGATTGGTTTGCTGTTCTTTTTCTAGTTTCTCAAGTTGTTCAGTTAAATCTTTGAGTTTAGCTCTTTCTTGTTTCTTAATATAGGCATTTTAGGGCTATAAATTTCCCTCTCAAGACTGCCTTCGCTGTATCCCATAAGTTTTGATATGTTGTGTTCTCATTTTCATTTGTCCCAATATATTTACTGATTTCATTTGCAATTTCTTCTTTGACCCACTGAATATTTAGGAGTGTGTTGTTCAGTCTCCACACATTTGCAAATTTCCTTTTTTCCTGTCTGTTATTGATTTCTAGTTTCATTCCATTATGATCTGAGAAGGTGCTTTGTATAATTTCAATCTTTTTATATTTATTGAGAGTTGTATTGTGACCTAACATGTGGTCTATCCTGGAGAAAGATCCATGGGCACTTGAGAAGAATGTGTAATCCGCTGAGTTTGGATGCAGTGTTCTGTATGTGTCTGTTAGGTCTAACTTGTTTATCATATTGTTCAAGTTCTCTGTTTCCTCATTGATCTTCTGTCTAGTTGTTCTATCTAATGATGTAAGAGGGGTGTTGAAGTCCCCGACGATTATTGTAGAAATGTCTATTTCTCCCTTCAGTTTTGCCAGAGTTTGTCTCATATATTTTGGGGCACCCTGGTTAGGTGCGTAGATATTTATGACTGTTATATCTTCCTGGAGGATCAACACTTTTATTAATATATAATGGCCTTCCGCATCTCTTATCACTTTTTTGCATTTGAAGTCTGTTTTGTCTGATATTAGTATAGCTACCCCTGCTCTTTTCTGTTTACTATTCGCGTGGAGTATCTTTTTCCAACCTTTTACTTTCAGCCGGCTTGTATCCTTATGTCTGAGATGAGTTCCTTGTAAGCAGCATATGGATGGCTCATGTTTTTTTATCCATTCTGTCAGCCTCTATCTTTTGATTGGGGAATTTAATCCATTCACATTCAATGCTATTACTGAAAATGCACTATTTATTTCCTCCATTTTATTCTTTGGTTTTCACATGTCATCTTATTTTTGTCTTTCTTTTTACTCTTTTGGTTATCCTTTCTGCTTTTTTTTCTTCTATACTCTCCTCCAAGCCTCTCTCTCCTGTCTTTTTCTTTCAGGTTCTAAGGCTTCCTTTAATATTTCCTGCAAAGGTGGATTCTTTTTTGCAAACTCTCTTAGTTTCTGTTTGTTTGTGAATACTTTATATTCACCTTCATATTTGAAGGACAGTTTTGCTGGATAAAGAATTCTCGGCTTGCAGTTTTTCTCTTTCAGTTTCCTAATTGTATCATACCACTGTCTTCTCGCCTCCATGGTTTCTGAAGAGAAATCTGCACAAAGTCTTACTGGACGTCCTTTGTACGTGATCGTTTGCTTCTCTCTTGCTGCTCTGAGCATTTTCTCTTTATCTTTTACATTTGACATTCTGAATAATATGTGTCTTGGCGTAGGTCTATTTGGATTTACTCTTATTGGGGTACGGTGTGCTTCTTGGACATGAAAGTTCATTTCTTTCGTGAGAGTTGGGAAATTTTCAGCTATTATTTCCTCAAATACTCTTTATGCCCCTTTTCCTTTCTCTTCTCCTTCTGGAACTCCAATGACACGTATGTTCTTGCGTTTTGTGTTGTCATTCAACTCTCTGAGCCCCTGCTCAATTTTTTCCATTCTTTTCTCTCTCTGTTCTTTTCTCTCTTCAATTTTAGCTGCTCTGTCTTCAGTACCACTTATTCTTTCTTCTATCATTTCGAGTCTGCTATTGTGTGCTTCAAATGTATTTTTTACTTCACCTATTGTGTCTTTCATTCCTATGAACTCCGTTACTTTTCTGTTCATGATTTCAAATTCTTCTTTACGTCCGTGCAATGACTTCTTGATGTCATGGATCTCTTTAACTATATTCTCTTTCATCTCATTAATTTGATTTTGGAAATGTGTGCTCATCTCACTGATTAGTTCTCTCAAATTCTGCATCTCTTCTGGGACTTTGCTGTATTCCTTTTCTTGGGCCATGTCTTCTATTTTCTTAGTATGGCCCGTAATTTTTTGTTGGTGCTTAGGCATCTGGTTAGTTTGTATTTTACTTAGATGCTCTATCTCTTTCTCTTTTATGGAGTTTTAGTGGCAGGTGGCTGTGAGTTACCACCGCTCTTTGATTTTTGGCTCAACCTTGATTGTTAGGATTGTTCTGCTGGTTGCTGAAAACTGGGCACTGGACCCAGTAATTGGTTGTAGAGTCATTTCCTAGGGCCTTGGGCAGGGAGGCTATAGAGGCCAGGAAAATCCTCTCTTACTTATTAATTTTCTTATGTGTACTTCCTTGGTCTGCCAGGAGATGGCGCCTGTTGGCTGCTCGCTATTCAATGCCTGGTTGGTGCGTATTTGTTGTGACACAGACCAGATCAATGTGATAGAGCCTCCTGTCTGGGGGCTAGGAGCCCTGTGATTCAAACTTTCTGAGACATTTCTCCAGACTTCTCTCGTAGCGCCCCCCTTTTCCCAGCTAGGAAATATTTCCACTCCCTTCTGAATCCTCAACAATCAGTCCCTGTTAGTAGAGGAGGAGACTGGGAGGTTTGTATATCTTTAGCCCCTTGCAGGCTCCAAGGCAAACAATGGCGCAGCCCCACCCAGCCTGGAAGTGCTCTCGCGACTGGGCAGACCAAACCTGGGAGTCCAAAGCAGGGTCAGCCCCAGGCTCTCTCTCCCCTCTCCCATGGTGTCCTCAACAATTAGTCCAGGCTAGAAGAGAGGGAGGTTGAGAGGATTGGATTTCTCCAGTCCTTTCTGGGCTCCCAGGTCAAACCGCCATGTGGAAGAGTCTGTGGGGCTCTGCAGCCCAAATTTCAGGTCAGAACCTGAGTCAGCCTAAGGCTGTGTCACTCTCTCTCCCCTTTCCGGGAGTGGCAGATCCCTGAAGCCCCCTTTGTCTGTGGTCGCAGGCCCAGGGCCCTGAGAATTCTGAAGATTGTGGGGGAGGGTTCTGGCAGCAGCAGAAGCTGCTACTTGCAACTCACAGTTCTGTAGTCGCGATTTCCCTCTTCTGTCCCTCTCTCTTCTGGGTGGTGTGCAGCCTTCACCTGGTGACCTAAACCCTAGAAGATCTTTTTGGGGCTGTTTCAGCTTGTCCTCTAGCTATTTTTCTGGAGAAGCGATTCCCGTGTCTTACTAGTCCGCCATCTTCCTGGAAGTCCCCACTCTATGTTATATCTTTAGTTTCACTAACCCCTAACTGAAATTTATCATTTCCCTCCATCATGAATGCAGGCAATGAAGCACAGTAAATAGAAATCACAAATTACTTTCATGTCATATTACAGTTGTTGCAAATACCTTAAAATACCATTTCTGCTTATCAGTACTGCAAAATTATGCTGTTTATTAAGCTCCTTTCCAAATCTTTTATACAGGGCATTAATAAAGAAGCACAATATTACAATTTTTTAAACACATTTTGATAACTTTCAATATGGTTCCCTTTATAGTTCTATTTTTCATTTTCTGCATTGAGAAACATTATTCTGAGAAAATATCCTAGGCTTCATTGACTGCCAAAGGGGTCCACACACAGAAAAGGTTAAGAAGTCTGCATTTCAGGAATGTTGGCCTTCATCTGGCAGGTGGAGATTTCTTTTTTTGCGGCAAGGGAGCTTTGTCAGCACTCTCCAATTTGACCTACTCTGAGGTGTCCTGACTGTCCCTCAGTTTGTAAAAGAAGAGAAAAAAGTGCAGGCGAGCCTCTGAGTTCCCAGGGAGATGTTCCCTCACCCTTGAGGTTATTTAACCTTATTCGGGGGTGTTGGGTGGTCCCAGCTCAGGGAGGCTCTCCTCGAACTCCATCTTGGAGGAGGCAGTCTGAGGTTTGGGCCTGAAAACCAAGTCCCAGGGGGTGGTTGATTCCTACCCAGTTTCTGGAATACTTCTGTCATACATTTTTAGAAGAGAGTGATTTAAATATACTCCATAGACCCAACAGGACCCACCATATTGGGGTCCAATACTATGCTTAAGAGCTCAGCCTACACCAAGAAGATCGTGCCCCATCCATTGCCACGAGGCTTCTGTTCCCACTTTGTAGACACCAGCCCAGGGCTCAAGGATGATTTCTCCATCGAAGACCACCCCCATGATTCTTGGGTTCCTTTCAGTCTCTCTGACATATTAGGACACTGCTGCCCCCACCTTAGCCATCAAGTCCAACACCCAAGCAGTTCAAGGGCATAACTGAGACCCCATACCATCTTCAGACTGAGCGGGTGATCAAGCCCCATTGGTGTAATGTCCAGGTTCCCGAGGCCAAGGTGAGCCTGTGTGTGCTGACTCCTGGGGCCGTTGCTGAAAAGGACAAGGTGGAGGTGGAGGCAGGCTGGTGCAGGATCAGGGAGGGTGAAGTTACAGCCCGTGCTCAGGCCTCTGTCAAGTTCAGAGGAGCATTTATTAGACTCTGGGACAGTGGCTTGGAGGCATGCCCTTTCAATTCTTCAATAAGCTGATTCCTACTGTATTAGTCAGCCAAAGGGGTGCTGATGCAAAGTACCAGAAATCTACTGGCTTTTATAAAGGGTATTTATTTGGGGTCGAAGCTTACAGTTACCAGGCCATAAAGTTACTTCTCTCACCAAAGTCCGTTGCCATGTGTTGAAGCAAGATGGCTGCTGACGTCTGCAAGGGTTCGGGCTTCCTCTTCCTTTTAAGGCTCCGTGGTCCCAGCTTCTTCCAATATCAGCTGTAGGCTGGGATAAGTCTCTTCTCTCTCCCCAAGTTTGTTCCTCTCTTGGCTCAGCTGCTTGCTCTCTCCACAAGGCCAGCTGTAGACTATCAGGTGAATGGCTCCTTTCTCTTCCCGGGGTCTCTGCAGTGCCTAATGGAGCCTTCTCTCTTTCCTCACGTATCTGCTTCTCTGTGTGTTTACTTCCCAGGGCTCCAGCATTTAAAAACTCTAACTTTCTCCTCTGCCATGTCGTTTTTCTCTGTGAGTCCCTGTCTACCAAGGGGGGCCAGAACTCAACGTCCTACTGACATGGCCCAATCAAAGCCTTAATTATAATTTAATCAAGTAAAAGTGAAACCTCTCAATTCAATACAATATAATATGCCCAGAGGAACAGACCAATTTACAAACACAATCCCATATCTATTTTTGGAATTCACAAACAATACCAATCTACTATACCCACCATTCAAGGAACAAAAACTCAGGGCCTCCTTTTCCCTCCTCCTCCCAGAAGAGATGGGTCTTTGTAGAAGCAATCCCACGGCACCCTCATGGGGGAGGAAGGACAGGTGCTTCCTTTGTTCTAGGAGGCTCTGCTGATTTTTGGAATTGAAACAAGCCAGGTCTCCTGGTACCCCAGTTTGTCATTTAACAAGCCCTTCCTGAGTGCCACTCTCTTTCAGATGCTTCCCACTGGCCCTGCCTGTTCCTGTTGTCCTCCTCTCACCATCTCAGTGGTTCTTGCTGATCTTGGGCTGCAGAACCCTTTGCCAGCAGAAACTAGTTGGGTCCGCCCTGTATGATGCTCCCGCTACTCTCACAGTCACCTCTTAAGAAGTGCAATTGGGTTTCTTTGGGAATTGCATGAGGCTGCTCATATTGCCCCTCATACCTGCTCCTTGAGGGTAGGTGTATTAGTCAGCCAAAGGGGTGCTGATACAAAATACCAGAAATCTGTTGGCTTTTATAAAGGGTATTTATTTGGGGTAGAAGCTTACAGTTACCAGGCCATAAAGCGTAAGTTATTTCCCTCACCAAAGTCTATTCCACGAGTTGGAGCAAGATGGCTGCCGATGTCTGTGAGGGTTCAGGCTTCCTGGGTTCCCCTCTTCTCGGGGCTTGCTTCTCTCCAGGCTCAGCTCCTCTGCTATCTCCACAAGGCCAGCTGCAGACTATCAGGCAAACAGCTTGTTTCTCTTCCAGCGGTCTTTTCTCTTTCCTCACGACCAAACTCCGCTATGTGCTTACTTCCCTGGAGCTCCAGCTCAAAAATTCTAAACTCTCTTCTCTGTGGTGAGGTTTCTCTGTGTGTCCTCACCCACCAAGGGGGCGGTGATGCAATGTCTTACTGACATGGCCCAATCAAAGCCTTAATCATTATTTAATCAAATAAGAGTAAAACCTCTGGATCTAATACACTCTAATATGTCTAGAGGAAAAGACCAGTTTACAAACATAACCCAATATTACTTTTTGGAATTCATCAATAATATCAAACTGCTACTGTAGGACTCTTTCCATTTTGCACTTTGGTTTCCCTTCTCACCTGCTGCTCCAAGAGTCCCCTTTGTGCATCACTTGGAAGTCCCACAGGATGGCAGTGAAGCCCTGGGATTTGCTCTCTGACTTCATGACCCAGCCCTTGGTCACGGCAGCCTGCATGCTAGCCCTCAACTTTGGTCTCTGGTACTCTGATGCCTGTGCCACCGGGCCTTCTGCTTTGTAGAGGGATAGAGACCTGGGGACACCTTGTTATACCTTGGGCCCTTCCACGTACCTGTTCAGGTCTAAGGACTGTGATTCTCCATCACTGTCCAGAGTAAGTGTACTCCCCATCAGACTTGGTATTGGGTTGTTGGCCTCTCTCCTGGAGTACCCCATTGCCTTATCTCCTCAAACCTATTGATCTAATTTGTTCTCTTTGTCCCCTTGGATCCAGCATCTGCCTTCTCCCGTGGTAGTTGGAGTTGGAGAGTTAGGTGAGGATTAACTCCAGGGGTCACAACTCAAATGCTTAAAGATGCTGCATAAATGAATAAAGTTGGCTAGGGGTATACTGTAGAGAGTGGTGGGGACTGTGGCAAATACTGTGCCCTGTATGAGTGGGAAGCCATAACCCAGGTTGAGCTGGTTGTTTCTTGGCTGGATCAAGGTGACCTACCCTCACTGTCCTCCTACATTAAAATAGCTCACTCCTACTTCCTCTCTCACCCTTTACCCTATTTTAGTTTTCTTTATGGCATTTACCACTACCTGGCACATGTATTTACTTATTGTTTGTTTGTCTTCCCCATTAGAAGGCAAACTCCATGAGAGCCAGGATTTCTTTTCTTCTTTTTTCCCCCGCTGTTGTATCCTCAGGGCCTGCAATAGTACTTGGCACACAAAAAAGATACTCAATAAATATTTATAGACTGAATATATATAGGAACTTTGGCCAGCTTTTGCAGTTTTTAAGAGAAGCTAGAAATCTGTATTTTCAGGTGAAACTTCTCAATTCAAATATATAATTTAAATCACTATGCAGTTCAGTATTGTACAAGCTGAACAAAATAGACTGGCAAGTCAGTTATGACTGGTTTGTCATCGTCAGTCTACACCAGGCCCTGCTGGGCTGAACCCTGGCGCTGACCCTGTGGACTTTTCTGGCATGCCAGGTGACTTCCGCCCTTCAGATTGTCCTCACTTTTGTCTTTGGAGACATGCTGGGTTTTTTTGTAGACGAGCCCCAGGCACATCTGCATTGGTTTCTGGTTGAAATTGCTTTCCCTGCAGTTGCCTCACTCACCATCATGGCAAGGTCCCCTCTACCACGACCCCCAAGAGCTTTGCTTCCTCCCTGTCTCCTTTTGCCTTCTTTGCTCTTGGGCACCACACACATTATTTCCCCAGCCTTAAGAAACCTTATTTCCTGTCCACAGCACCCCTCGGGGCTCCTGGGTGTGAACACACCTGAATTGCCTTCTCCTATCTTCCTGATATGCTAGAGGCTGAGAGGCCAGCCTTATCTTGCCGTAAAGACTCTCCATTGCCCTGCGCTTAGTACTGGATCCACTTTAAGGGACCACACATATATCTAGAAACCTCAGGATCCCTACCACCGATCTGGGAGTGCCATAGAAGTTACCGTTGGTTTTAGAAGGGGTATTTTAGCAACATGTCCCAGGCAGCACTTGGCACAAACAGCAAAGTACCACTTTTTACTTCATCACAGGTTTTTCAGCCTGGGCTGGAGCTAACTATTAAATCTTAGAGCTCATCTTTTTATTTCTTTTTCCACTAGACCTGGGTTCCAGCATTTTGCCTTATTTTTTAATGCAAAGAACATTATAATTAAACTCCGTAAGGAAGCTGCTTTCCCTCGAAACTCTGAGATGTATTTTCATAAGCACCAAACATATTTACTTAGCGATTTTTTTCCCCCCTCGGGTGAAACAATGCCATTTTTATAATCTACTAAGAAATTTTCCCTTCTCTAAATAGCATTAAAGTTCTATTTTAAAGTCAGGGGGGAAAAAAAAGGCAGGAAGTCCAGAAGCAGTTTCACGCCATTGAGCTTTATTCTTTCAACAATAGCAGAAATTAGATGAGAATTGGCCTGGCAGTCTTCATGAGCAGCCACAAGAAACTTTGACATAATCTGAATGAGTTCTCTCAGCTGTGAAGAGTTTTCTTTCTTTCTTTCTTTCTTTTTCCATTCCCACTGATAACTTAGAAGGGAAAGCAAGATGGCCTCTGATTCAAAGATGACCCGCCGACCTTTCCCTTCTTCCCTTTTCTTCAGATTTTCTCTGAAGTACATTAACTCTCTGGGGTGCTCTGTAGTTCCTGTAAGCTGAAGACCCCCTGGCCCGGAATTGCCCTTAGCCAAATGTAGAGATGTGTTATAGCCTCCCCTCTGTGCCCAGCTGCCCACTCTGCTGTCAGGTATGAGAGGCGCCTTCTGTGTCACCATGGGAACCAGGGAGTGGAGATGCAAGCTGACCTGTGGGGGGCCCCAGGAGTGGATTGTTTAGTGTGCCTCATTATATGTAGTACAGTTTGAAAGGAGTTATTTTGAGGATATAAAAATTATAGTTGCCTATAAATGAGTCATACTGCCATGGCTCAAGGAAGTACCAAGAAGGTTTGGGGTGAATCTTTGAAATTCTAGTGGTGATGTTCCTCCCAGGGTGACCCCACACCCTGCTGGGAATGTGGCATCTGGACCCTCTAGAGCTCCCGGACATCTGTAATGCCAGGACTGATGTACTCTAGGGTCTTGCTTCTAGAACAATGGTACCTTGCTATAATACAAACAAAATGAGAAAGATATTCTGTTAGGGTGTGCTAGATTCTTTTTTTTTTTTTTATTAAAGATTTATTTATTTATCTCCCCCCCACCACCCGCCCTTGTTGTTTTGTACTCGCTGTCTGCTCTCTGTGTGTTTTTCTGTGTCTGCTTGTCTTCTCTTTAGGCGACACCGGGAACCGATCTTGGGACCTTCCTGGAGTGGGAGAGAGGTGCACAATCTCTTGCGTCACCTCAGTTCCCTGGTCTGCTGCACCCCTTATTGTCTCTCTTATGTATCTCTTTTTGTTGTGTCATCTTGCTGTGCCAGCGCTCCGCATGGGCCAGCTCACCTTTCACCAGGAGGCCCTGGGAATCGAACCCTGGACCTCCTATATGGAGAGGGGAGCCCAATCATTTGAGCCACATCCATTTTCCTAGATTCTTAATTTACAAATACAGTGGGAGGTGGGGTTCCTGGTATTGGATGGAGATGGAGTCAGCTATGGTTGGTGGTGGGATGCTTACAAGAGTGAAGGAACATGTGGCTTATCTTACCTACTAATTTGTCAGAATCAGGAAGAACTTTCACAGTTCATTCATCTAACAGATGTTTATTAAGTGTCTTCCTGTGCCAAGTATTGGGGACTTTGGGGAAACATTGGAGAACAACAGACACTGCCTCTCCTCTACTGGTAAAGAGGAAAGGGAAGTGGGTTTCAGGCAGAGGAAAAAATATGAGTGACTCTTTCCTCTAAAAGAGCATGTCATTGGGACCACCTGCATTGGGGGAGGAGAGGGAGTGCTGGGGCACAGAGGGAGTGGGGGAGTGCCAAAGCTAAGAGTGGAGAGGTGGCAGTGGTTGGATCGTGCAGGGTCTTGATGCCGTGTTAAGAATTTTGGACTTTATTTCTAGGGGCAGTGGGAAAACATGGAGAGTTTTAAGCCACAGAGCTCCACAGTGTAGAGAATGGAAACACCAGGCAAGAGACAATTGCAACCCAAGAAAGCCTCATCGTTTGAGGATAACTGGTATCGGAAGAAGGCTGCTAAAAGTAAAATGGAGGGAAATGAATGTAGTTCAAGCAATTGGGCTCCCATCTACCATATAGGAGGTCCAGGATTTGATTCCCAGGGCCTCCTGGTGAAAGGTGAGCTGGCCCACATGGAGTGCTGGCCAGTGCAGAGAGCTGGTTCAGCAAGATGGTACAACAAAAAAAGACACAGAGGAGAGACAATAAGAGACACAGCAGACCAGGGAGCTGAGCTGGTGCAAGAGATTGAGTGCCTCTCTCCCACTCCAGAAGGTCCCAGGATCGGTTCCCGGTGCTGCCTAAAGAGAAGACAAGCAGACACAGAAGAACACACAGAGAGCAGAAAACGAGTGCAAAACAATGAGGGGGTGATGGGGAGAAGTATATAAATAAATAAATCTTAAAAAAAAAAAGTAAAATGGAGGTCCACATTTCTTGGGAAACAGTTTTTAGAAACGTTTTAGTATATTACTTTGAAAATCTAAACAAAAATTATGAAAATTTTAAAGTTTCACAATATTTATGGAATAATTGCAGCTTTGAGCTAAATCTTGGAACCAGGAATGAATCCACTGTTGACTTTTTGAGGTGTGTGCATTTACTGAAAAAATGACAAAATAGCAGGATGCAGTATGCTCCACTCCTTGTTTGACTTTCGAAACAGAATCATGAAAACCTTCAAAGACTTCATCAGTTTTCCCAAGGGCCTCTCTCACTCCTTTGATACTCAAACTTCTCTTTTGAAGTGCCACTCTTGCCCTCATCCCAGTTAAGTTTTTTCTTCCTCTGCTGTAACTGCTTTAACTCTGCCAGGCTTGCCTTGGTCAATGGCTGGGAAGTAGCTTTTCAAATCACTTTCATCAACTTCATGAAATCCTCCATGTTTAGCAAAGTAGTCAGTGTCACTTTGCATTGTATTTGCATGTGAGACTGGCATGATTGGTAGGGACAGTTGCTAGTGTTTAGTGGTGAGGACCATTTAACTGCAAACACGTAAGTATTTTCATGTCGTGACAATTTTGCTTCTTTCTGCACCCTCCTTAATTACAGTTTCTGGATAATGAATATTTAGAGAAAGAGGGTCCCTGATAGACTCAGGGGGAGAGAAAACAATGGTAAGTGGCATTAGAGAGGAGGGACAGTATTTGAGAGCTATTTGGGAATGAAACCAGAAGGATTTGGGAGGCAATTGGATATGGGGTGAGTGAGGGAAAAAGGAATCAAAATAACTCCCAGGTTTCTTGCTCTGAAAACGAATGGTGCTGATACCTAAGGTGTAAGCTCAGGGTGAGAGGCAGGTAGCTGTGGGCAAGAATGTGAGTCTTGCTTCCGATATCAAACACCTCCAACTTCCTAGCATAATCTTCATTTTTGTTTCCTTCCTT
>JAKSZT010054263.1:2239995-2314926 GCA_026826555.1 Tolypeutes matacus
TTTATTTCTCCCCACCCTCACCCCCTCGTTGTTCTGTGCTTGCTGTCTGTTCTCTGTGTGTTCTTCTGTGTCTGCTTGTCTTCTCTTTAGGCAGCACCGGGAACCGATCCTGGGACCTTCTGGAGCAGGAGAGAGGTGCTTAATCTCTTATACCACCTCAGCTCCCTGGTCTGCTGTGTCTCTTATTGTCTCTCCTCTGTGTCTCTTTTTGTTGTGTCATCTTGCTGCGCCAGCTCTCCACATGGGCAGCACTCTGCGTGGGCCAGCTCACCATGTGGGCCAGCTTGCCTTTCACCAGGAGGACTCGGGAACCAAACCCTGGACCTCCAATATGGTAAATGGGAGCCCAGTCACTTGAGCCACATCCGCTTCTCTTTGTTTTCTTATAGATGGTAGACACTCAAATGTTTGCTTGTTTGGGCTCCCCTGTGTTTTGGGTTAATTGTGTGTTGGGTGAAAAGAGCTGATAGTAAGGAAGTTTACTGAGGGTTTCCTATGTGGCAGGCACTAAGCTCCACACTTAACATATATGATCTCATTTTTATCTTCATAACAACCCTAGGAAGCAGCAACTATTTTATATTATTGCAATGTAAGAAGATGCTGTCATACAAGCTAGGTTAGAAGGTCAACCACATGCAGGCTGGGGGACTGAGGGCAAATGGAAAGTAAGGCTGAGGGAAGGCTGAGAAGCTATGTGTGATTTGAGGGGAGGAAGGACAGTTCCAAAAATTTCTTGTTCCTCTTGTCCGAAGGTCTAGGCCTTATATTTCAGATGGTGATGATCCTGCCTATGTCAGCTTCTGAGAGGCCTTGCAGAGTGTGGGAAAGCACAAGCTAATAAACTTGCTGGGCTAGTCCTGGCTCTGTTACTGACTGTCTGACCTTGGAAAGTCACTTAACTGCTCAGAGCCTCAGCTTTCCTCATCAGGAAAATGGGGATTAAATACTTGCTTTACCTAATGCAAAGAGTTAAATAAAGAATTCTAGGCACTTAGAAACCCCCTGTGCAATAGACTAGCAAAGCTTTGGCTTATATGATTCCAGAGAAACTCTCTTGGAGGGTGATGAGCTGAGCCTAGAATGAATTTTTTTCCCCTCCATTTTGTAGGAATGCACCCTGTCCAGAAACCATTGGATTAACCTACTTTAGAATTTAGCAGGATTTACTGTGGGCAGTTCCCAGACGTGCAAGGTCCATTAATCTCAAGTACAGTTACAAGCTTGAAGAAGGTGCAGACTGGAGCTTTAAATCTGACACAGAGCAGGCGATGGTGGTAGGTGAATGGATTAAGGGCGGAGCTGGCCAGTGCAGAGGCCAGTGCTTGGCAGTGGTGAGTGTGAGCTGCTGCTCACAGATGCGTCTCCACTGGCTCAGTGTTGAATTTTGGGAGGGTAAGGAGGCCACCTTCAGGTGCTGGCAGAACCACCACCTAATAGTCTGGGAGCCGGCTGAAGGTCCTGTTTTGCCCTGGGTATGGGAAGACCACATGGAATTGACCCTTATCAGCAGAGAAGCTGTTGCCCATTGTGGGAGACTTTTTTTTTTTTTTTTTAATTTTTTGTCTTTTTTGTGGGGGAGACTTTCAAAGGTCATCATCAGAGAGCTCCTTTAGCAGTCTCTGGATTTAGCACTTAGCACATTTCTTTTCTTTTCTTTTTTTTTTTTTAAAGATTTTATTTATTTATTCATTTATCCCCGCCTTGCTGCTTGTGCTCGCCGGGTCAGCCAACCACACCGTGCGGGCGGGCCCGCCCTCACCAGGAGGCCCCGGGAACCGAACCCGGGGCCTCCCACATGGTAAACGGGAGCCCTACTGATTGAGCCACAGCCGCTTCCCAACTTAGCACATTTCTGACATCAGAAGCTACTTACTTATAACCTGATTGTGCAAAGGAAATGTGGCTTTTTCCTTTTGAAAATGGCTTTGATCTTTCTCAGGTGCCATGGCTATGGAAGTGGGGAACTAAATTTAGTCCAATTCAGTTTAAAGCTTTGTCTAATCCAGGGGTTCTTAACCTTTTTTATTCCACGGACCCCTTTGCCAGTCAGGTGAAAATCACAGACCCCTTAATAAGTCCACACTAGACTGTGTGTTATTTAATAAATAGATCACACCTGCACCAACACTTTCCCACAAGAAGAATGATTTTTTTGAATTTCAAGTTCACAGACCCCTTGTTAAGAACCCTTGGTAATCCAATCATTTACACAGTCTTTTAAGGCCCAACTCAGTTCCTTTCGGACAGCACCCTAGTGTTTCGGATCCTTCCCCACCCCCTCCCCCTTCCAAGATGGCGCTGGGTATGACCTCAGAGAGGACAGGAGCACCAGGCCATGGCAGAGCTGGATCCAGGTGTCCCCTGGCAGGCATCTGTGCCCCAGGGCTAAACTACGGGCGAGGGACGAGGTGTGTCTGCGGGGCTGGTGGGTGGTCACAGAGGAGGGGCAGGGGTGCAAGGTGGGCACCCATTCCCCCAGATATCTCCCAGGTTCAGAAATGCCTTGCTTTATCTCTGCTTGCAGGGGGTGAGGGTTGGCATCTGGATGATTTGGAGGGAATGATGAATGACATAATTATATGGCTTGAAGGGCCTGCAGAGGTCACTAGGTCACCTCCAAAATCTAGGCAGGCCTAAATCTAATCATGTTATATCGGGGGTTTCCAGAGAAGCTGGTGTTGGGAGCTGAGCTAAGAAGAGATTGTACCTCCTGCTGTGGGTGCCAGTCTTGAGGAGCAGTTCAGAGACTTCCTCTGGATGTTACAATTTCCTTTAGTCAGAGAAAGAAGGGAGAAGCTGAAAGTGGGTCCCAGAAAACTCTAGTAGTGATAGGGTAGAGAAATATCATCGTCATCATTATCAGTGACATTTTTAATGTTTAGAACTGTAGACTCATGAGAATCCATTTTGTCCAACCTCTCTCCAATGCAGGAACCTTTTCTTAACCCCTGATTTTACCAGGGTAAGGCTAGTTCTAATTAGGTGTTCTGACTCAGTAGTTCTCAGTGGGGGGGTGATTTTGACCCTAATCTCTGGAGACATTTTCCATTGTCATACTGGGGAGCACTACTGACATCTAGTGGGCAGGGGTCAGGGATTCTACAGCTCACAGGACAGTCCCCACAACAAGTTCAGAAACCCTGTTCTAGCTGAAAATATTCTTTATTAAGCAGCTTTATAAGGAGCCCTATTAACTAAGTAGCTCTACGTTCTAAATCTGAATCTAGTCTTATAAAGCATTAATATAGCATTTTATCCCTCCTTATTTGAGATATCAGCTGCAGAATGAGCTAAATTATAAGCCCTTGCTGGTAATCAAGATATGAAATTTTCAAATAAGTTCTGACAAAATCCTAAGGAAGTGATTTCATTCAGTAAGCATTTTATGGTGGATTCTAGGAAAAGTGTGAGGCCCTGTGTTTGCTTTCAGAGAGCTGTCAGTCTAGCCAGAGAGGGGAATTGTCAACAAAGCAGTAGTCAAAAGTATGTATGTGTGTGTATGTGTGGGTTGCCTTTTTGATGTAGTCAAATGGCATGAATGAAATACTGAGGCCTTGGAGAGGCTGTTTCGGGGGGAGGGAGGGAGGCAGGCGCCGGTGACTGTTAAAGTGGTAATGTGTAGAGTTAAAGTAACTGCGGAGTGTATCAAACACGTAGGACAGCTTTATATGGAAGAGCAGGCACAGATGCTTCAGCTGTGATAGAATATTGAAGATGGATGTTTTAAAACCTAGCATATATTAGAAGGTCAAACTCTCTTATTGCATTCAGATGTGCAATCAGCCTAGCATTCTTTATTTTTATCCTCTGTTCTCAGCTTGCTCTGGAGCTCCAATTTCCATTGACAATGAATAGGAGGTAAATGTACAGCAGCCAATTCAATGTCAGTCTCTGCCTATTTCAGGTTCTCATCTCCTTTGGATAAAGATTCCTCGTTCCATTATGTCATTTGGGTGGTTTCTCCTTCAAGATTTGCCCCTTCACCCTTCCCGAAGATGGAGCCTGGATTTAAGAAAGTCCAAAAGGCCCCTCGGTAAATGTGGGAAGGGACACTTGTCCTTTTGCTGACTTAGTTTTCGGGGGCCATTCCCTGGCTGACTCAGTGCTGGTTGGTGCTGCAGATATGACCCTTCGTGTCCCCCATTCAGTTCCTGACCCACAGTCTACCCCACAGCTTCTGAAATAGGATCAACCTGCCCTTTGTCTCCTGCCCTCAGTCCAGTCACCACGTGATGGCTGAGGGAGCCTTCGGGGTGCACTTCTCCATCTTCTCTTATCTTCTCTCTGCCTAAGCAATCCATGTTGCATTTTTATTCTGTTCCCAGAGTCCCAAGTGCTTTGGCTTCCTCTTTAAACTATCTGGGGTTTAACTATTGTGGCAGCTCCAGCCATTTTTCAGCCTCAAGGTGGGGTCAGGGTAATTGCAGGGTGTTATGAGTTGGACTGTGTCCCCCCAAAAGATATTTGCCCAAGCCCTAGCTCCCAGTACCTGTGAATTTGACCTTATTTAGAACTAGGAGCTTTGGCGCTAAGATGAGGTCACACAGCCACAGAGGGAAGATGCCGTGTGAAGAAGGAGGCAGAGATGAGTTATGCTGCCACAAACCAAAGAATGCCTGGGGCTAACAGAAGCTGGAAGAGAGAAGAAAAAAATCAGTTAATTATTTTAATAACTATGCATTACAGGGAGGCGGCTGTGGCTCAATCAGTGGGGCTCCCGTTTACCATATGGGAGGCCCTGGGTTCAGTTCCCGGGACCTCCTGGTGAAGGCAAGCCCGCCCGCACGGCGTGGTTAGCTGACCCAGCGAGCACAAGCAGCAAGGGGGAAATAAATGAATAAATAAATAAAATCTTTAAAAAAAAAAAATAACTATGCATTACATATATAACACGAATTAGGAGCAGGAAGAGCAAAGCTCAGAACTTCCCATGAGGTCAGTGACTAGCTCCCTGGTTGGCCCAAATTCTTCACAATCTCAAGAGTCCAAATATGGACGGTTTTCCAAGCAGCCGCCTCACCCAACATCACCTTCCCATTTCTTCAAGATGAAGATTGTAGCCATGATATCAGTCAAGCATCTTCTCTTTCTAAAATCTTCTTTTTTTTTCTTTTCTTTTCTTTTTTTTTATCGGGAGGTCTCGGGGATTGAACCCAAGTCCCTCCATATGGGAGACAGTCGCCCAACCTTTGAGCTACATCCGTCCCCCTCTAAAATCTTCTGAGTCTGATCATCAGGGGACTTCAGTACAGTGGCTATGACCTTTGCCATGGTCTTAGTTTCACGACCCATCATATATTCAAAAACCACTTTTCGCAAATACTCAAACTTGGTAGGTTCCCCAAAGTATGATAAACATTGCCACCTTTGTAAGGTGTCCCTACAGTTATTGCATATACATTCGCATATTTCTTCGAACAGTCTTCTAAATTGTGAATCTGTTCTCTGAACTCTTGCTCTTTCAACTCTGAATCACAGAAAAGAATAGTCTTCTGTGCTAGTTGTGTCTATAGCTCCATAATTCTTACTTTATCGTTGCTAGGGTTTTCCTCCTATTGTAGCCTTTACTGATATTTCTTCTGCAGCTCCTCAGGTTGAGTCTGCAGGTCCATTACTTTTGCAGTCATTTCTTCTTCATGAACATCAAGGATTGCTTCATGTCTTAGCTGTTCTTTTTAGATCGTTTTCTTTCTCTGCATTTTTTTTTAGTATACTTTTTAATTTTTAAAAAAAATTAACTTAGATTACATAAATGTTACATAAAAATTTAGGGGATTCACATATGCCCTGCTCCCAACCCCTCCCACATTTTCCTACATTAACAACATCCTTCATTAGTGTGGTACATTTGTTACAATTGATGAACACATTTTGGATCATTGTCACTAAGCATGGATTATAGTTTACATTGTAGTTTACATTCTGTCCCACACAATTTTGTAAGTTATGACAAGATATATAATGGCTTTTATCTGTCATTATAATGTTATTCAGGACAATTCCCAAGTCCTGAATATGTTCCCATATTATACCTGTTTTCCCCTCTCCCTCCCCTCAGAACCTCCAGAGGCCACTGCCTCCACATCAATGATAAAAGTTCTTCCATTGCTAGAATCACAATAAGTTTGTACTAGAATACCAGTAAGTCTACTCTAGTCCATCATTCATCCCCCAATCCTGAGGATTCTGGGATGGTGATGTCCACTCCACCTCTCTAATTGAGAGGGCCTTAGATCTGATGTGGCCGATGGATGACTATCTTGCTTGCCGTTGCAGACTCTCTCTGTTCCTTGGGATGGTTGTTGTCCATCATCATCTCCTTGTTGGTTGTCCTGGGTGAGTCCAATGAACTGGAGAGTAGGTGTTGCAACTCTGTTGAGATTTAGGGCCCAGTTGACACATGGACAACCCAAAGATTTAAGTCTCTTGGACATACACCTATCAACTCTAGCACTAACTATAGGTTCAAATAGAAGGGGCAGAAGAGCCATGTGTAGGGAAACTACAACTGAGTCCAACTCTGTCACACTGGGGAGCATGAATTCTCAATTAGGGCCCACTGGTAGGGCAACCAAACTTCTGAGCTGTCTGCCCTGCCTATAGTGTCTGGATGTCTCTGCAATTTGAGGCAATATTTGCTTTGGCAGTCAAGGAGATCCTGCTGAGACATACATAAGCATAACCTCTGGAATGACCTCCCGACTCACCTTGAAGTCTCCCAGCCATATAAACTCATTTGTCTCTACCCTTTCCCCCTTTTGGTCTAGGTCTTTTTCTAGTTGCATTGCTAGTTGGTGCTTGGTAGTAATCCTTTGGTGCCAGGGAGGCTTATCCCTGGGAGTCATGTCCCATGCTGGGGGGAAGATAATATATTTATATGCTGAGTTCAGCTTAGAGAGAGGCCACATTTGAGTCTGCATTTTTTAAATTTATTTTTTATTTTTTTAAGTGTAACTGATTTGTCTCTTTTGATGGCTTCCCCAAATTTCAGATCCCACTTCCTGGGCCCTATCGATGGTTTCTTTTATAGGAATTCTTGTTCCTAGTCATCTTCATGAAACCCAAAGCTGTCAACTATCCATTTCTCTCCCCCTGAGAACCCACTTGGCCATCTTTTTTCAACAAGCCCTTTTTTAACAAATGTCACAGTGGGGGTGGGGGAGTCCCCTGTTTTGACCATGTGAACTTTACGTATTAGTCAGCCCAAAGGGCTGCTGATGCAAAGTACCAGAAATCTGTTGGCTTTAATAAAGGGTATTTATTTGGGGTAAAAACTTTCAGTTACAAGGCCCTACCTAAAGAGTCCAACTCAAGTTTGGTTTCTCAACTAAAGTCAATTGCCATGTGTTGAAGCAAGATGGTAGGCAATGTCTGTGAGGGTTCAGCCTTCCTCTTTCCTCTTAAGGCTCTGTAGTCCCAGCTCCTTCCAATCTCAGCTGTAGGCTGGCAATCTCAGCTGTAGGCTGGTCTCTCTTCCCAGGGCTTGTTTCTTTCCAGGCTCAGCTGCTTTGTTCTCTTCACAAGGTCAGCTGCAAACTATCAGGTGAATGGCTCAACTCTCCCTGGGGTTCCAGCATCAAAACCAAGTTCTCTCCTCTGCCATGTCTTTTTCTGTGTTCTCCTTCTTTGTGTCTACTTCCATGTAAGAGTCTGTTTTATATGCCCACTGAGGGGTGGGGACTCAAACCTGCATGCCCTAATGATATAGTCAAATCAAAACCCTAATCTTTTTTTTTAAATAATAATAATTAAAAAAAAAAAGATACTTAGATTACATAAATGTTACGCAAAAATTATAGGGACTCCCATATGCTCCACCTCCCACAACCTCCCACGTAAACATTCTCATTAGTGTGGCACATCACCTGCAACGGATATACACATCCTGGGGCTTTGCCATTAAGCATGGACCATAGTTCACATTGTAGACCACATTCTCTCCCACACAGTTCCACATGTTATATGATGATATAAAATGACCTATATCTGTTGTTGCAATGTCACTCAGGATAATTCCCAAGTCCTGAAAAAGCCCCTGTATTACAACTGCTTTTCCCTCTCCCTGCCCCCAAAGTGTCCAGTGGCCACTGGCTCCACATTAATGTAGTAATTTCTTTCATTGCTTGAATCACAGTATGTCTATAACAGAATACCAGTAAGTCCACTCTAGTCTATAGCTCTTCCCCCAATCCTAAGGAGTCTGGGATGGTGATGACCACTCCACCTCCAAGTGAGAGGGGGCTTATATCCCATAGATAAGATGGATGGGATTATCCTGCCTGCAGCTGTAGACTCTCTCCATTCCCTGGGATGGCTGCTGTCCATCATCATCTCCCCGCCATGTGTCCTGGGTGAGTTCATTGAGCTGTAGAGTAGGAGTTGCAGCTCCACCGAGATTTCGGGTCCAGCTGGCACATGGACAGCCTAAAGACTCCAGTCTCTGTATGTACACCTACAAACTCCAGCACCACATATAGGTTTGAATAGAAGGGACAGATGAACCATGTGCAGGGAAGACATATTTGAGTCCAACTCTGTCACTCTCAGGAGCACAGATTCCAAAGTAGGGCCCACTGATAAGGCACCAAACTCTGGAGCTATCCACCCTGACATAGGACCCGGGTGTCTCCAGAGCCCTCAGAAGCCCCTCTATTTGGGGTGATATTCATATTGGAAGCCTATGAGGTCCTACTGAGATGTGCATAAGCATTACCTCTGGGATGACCTCCTGACTCACTTTGAAGTCTCTTAGCCATATGAACTCATTTGTCTTTACCTTTCCCCCCTTTTATTCGAGGTCTTTTTCCGGTCATATTGCCAGTTGGCACTTGGTAGTAATCCCTCATTGCCAGGGAGGCTCATCCCCAGGAGTCATGTCCCATGCTGGGAGGAAGGTAATGCATTCATATGCTGAGTTTGGCTTAGAGAGAGGCCATATTTGAGCAACAAGGAGGCTCTCAGGAGGCAACTCTTAAGCACCCCATAACAATAGACTAAGTTTCAATTTCAGGAGCAAAGACTTGAAAGGCTAGTCATCAATAACAAGAGCCCCTTAGTGGATCATCCTCCTTTGCCAGACACTGCCCCTGCACTTGGGAGATTGATACTGCTCCCTTGGAGAATGTGGCAGAGCTCTCCAGGATGGGAATTCAGTATTCTCTCATTTATTGAGTGACTCTCTACCCACTATGACCATGCCTCTTGAACATTTGAACAATTTTATATACCTTGTATGTATGTTCAAGTGAACTTCCTCCCATGCACCCCCCATTCCTGACACCCCCCACCAATGATCCTCTCCCACCCCAATTGTAACCCTTCTGTGATACAAAGCTTCTTTAAAGATGAGGCCAATAGGAAAATTAAATAATAATGTTAGGTTTAAATGTAAGAGATAAAATACATGAAAACTTAAAAAAAAGCACTAAAAATAAAATAAAATTTAAAAATTGGGATATTCCAAAAATGGGGAAAAAATTTAAAAAAAAAATTTTTTTGGACATTTTGCCTTTTATCATTGCAATATCTGGTGTCCAGTCTGTACTGTGGCACCTTCCCCCTCTCACTCCCCAGTGTCTCACTATTTTTCATTTAATTTTCAAAGAAGTTTTAGGTCATAGCAAAGTCACACACAGAATACAAGAGACTCTCATATACCCAACCTTTTCTCCCTTTCCTCACCCCATATTAAAATCTTTTCTTATGTGGATGGTAGCATTGTTATAACTGATATACAGATAGAGAAACATAGCTACTAAACATTGTCAATGGTATACAGTATGGTTTACATTTCAGACCGTACACTTTTATAAATTTTGATGATATTTACCATGTCCTGTGTCCATCACTGTAATGTAATGAAAAACATTTCCACTAACCACTAACCACCCCCTGGTTGATCTATTCTGTTCCTCCCTCCCCATCCCTCTGGGGCCTACAATGACCCCCTGGCTTGACTCATTGGATGACAAGATTCATAGTTACATGCAACAAGAAGTCTTGACACACTGGTTTGTCCTCTCCTATTAGGAACCTCCCTTGCTCTTAAGAGATGCTCACCTGTCTATTTCTGAGTGAATCGGTCCTCCCAAAGATGGGAGTCCATCTCCTTCCCGCTCATTGTGTGGGTCTCCACCCACTGATACAACACATTATGACAGGATGAACACTCACACACTCCCTAGAAGCCTGCTCCAGATGTACCCTGTCCCAAATGCCCCCCCAATCAGCACCCTAAACCAGTGACACTTCCTTGTCATATTGCCATAAGATCATTCCCAGCTCTGTACTTTCAACCTCATACCCACAAATCCCAAATGTTCACCTGGTCCCTCTCCCATCTCTCCCCTCCAGTATCCTGGGTATTCTGACCCACGCTTCCCAATCTACCTACCTGTCAACCCAACACCACCAAACCCAATAATATCACTACCCACCCATCCTATCCTTTCAATACGCAACTACACTCTATCACTTTACCATAGATTACGTCCGTGTGGGTGATGGCTCACAACTTTCTCTTCTCTTTCTCTTTCTTGTAAACCTA
Organism: Tolypeutes matacus; assembly: GCA_026826555.1. Classification (NCBI taxonomy): domain Eukaryota; kingdom Metazoa; phylum Chordata; class Mammalia; order Cingulata; family Chlamyphoridae; genus Tolypeutes; species Tolypeutes matacus. The sequence goes on from JAKSZT010054263.1 coordinate 2,250,545, forward strand.
TCTTTCAGACAATAGTTCTTGGAGACTGCTCAATTTCCTTAATTCATATCAGTGAGGTCATGTACTGTTCATCCTTCAATGCCTGTCTTGCTTCACTCAACATAAGGTCTTCAAGATTCATCCATGTTTTCCCGTGTGTTAGCACTTTATTCCTTCTTACAGCTGAGTAATATTCCATTGTATGTAGGTACCACATTTTGTTTATCCATTCATCTGTTTGATGGGCACCTGGGTTGATTCCAACTTTTGGCAATAATGAACAATTCTGCTATGAACATTGGTGTGCATATATCTGTTTGTGTTTTTCCTTTCAATTCTTCTGGGTATATACCCAGATGTGGAATCGCTGGATCATAAGGAAGATCTATAGTTAGTTTTTTTGAGGAACCACCAAACTGTCCTTCACAGTGGCTGGACCATTCCACAATCCCACCAGCAGTGGATGAGGGTTCCCGTTCCTCCACATCTTCTCCAGCACTTATAGTCTGCTGTTTTTTTAATAGCCGTCTTTCTAATGGGTGTAAGATGGTATCTCATTGAAGTTTTGATTTGCATTTCCCTAATAGCTAGTGATGTCAAGCATTTTTTCATGTGCTTTTTAGCCATTTGTATTTCATCCTTGGAGAAGTGTCTTTTCAGGTCACTTGCCCATTTTTTAAATAGGTTGTTTGTCTTTTTATTTTCGAGGTGTAGGGTTTCTTTACATATGCAGGATATTAGGCTCCTATTAGATATATGGTTGCCAAATATTTTCTCCCATTGTGTAGGCTGCCTTTTTATTTCCTTTGAGGTGCAAAAGTTTTTAATTTTGAGGAGATCCCATTTATTTATTTTTTCTCTTGCTGCTCATGCTTTGGGTGTGAAGTTCATGAAACCACTTCCTATTACAAGGTCTTGTAGATGTTCCCCTACATTATCTTCCAAGGTATTTATGGTCTTGGCTCTTATATTTAGATCTTTGATCCATCTTGAGTTGATTTTTGTATAAGATGTGAGATAGTGTTCCCCTCTCATTCTTTTGGATATGGATATCCAGTTCTCCAAGCACTTCTTGTTGAAGAGTCCATTCTCTCCCAACTGAGTGCAAAGCCCTAATCTTAACATAATTTAATCAAAGCCATCTCAGCTGAATCTAATACAATCAAACGGTATCACTCCCAGAGAACAGATGAGTTTACAAACATAATCAATTATCTTTTTTGGATTCCATAAATAATATCAAACTGCCACACTCCACCCTCTGAATTCCAAAAAGACATTACAATATTCCAAAATACTTTAAATCAGTAACAATGCTAAGTACAAAATCATATCACAATCGGTTTAAAGAAATCCATTTTGTCTTGGGGCAAAATCCTGTCTGACTATAGGCTTCTGAAACTTACAAAACCATTTATATGCTTCCAATATACAAAGGGACAGAGAATAAGTATTTGCATTACTATGAGGAGATTTTGTGAGGGAAACATGAGTCACAAAACGTGCAGGGCATACTTCATTAGATTTCAAAGTCTAAGAGTCATTCTCAAGATGATGGCTTCTTCTCCCTGGGGCCTCATGGGGACCCACCCTTTCCACAGGCTTGTCCAATGGCCATTTTCTTGGTTCCACCCTCATCAAGCATCTGGGTGGCAACTGAGCTCCAGATCTCACCTTCCAAGAATATTGGGGTGATGGCCACACCTTCACTGATCCTTGGGGAATGTGCTTCATCCTCTCTGAAGCCTGGAGCAGCAAAACTCTCCCATTTCAACTGCCAGTGCCAACTCACCCTCCTTAAACACATGGGTGGGGTTCCTCTCTTGGCCCAAGGTGATGTCTTAATTCCAGATCTCAGCTTCCATGGTTTTCCTCTTAAAGCCATTTTCCCATCCATATCTCCCATTGATGTCCCTTTTAGTCCAAGATGACAGTGGTTTTGTTCATACAGCTCTCTCAAAAAGCTTATTGGTTTAGCATGCAAGAAGCAGGGGTCCAAGCCATCAGACAGTAAGACTTTCCATAAGTCTTTCCTAGATAACTGCATTTCCAATCCTGATTTACAAGTTCCATGTTTAGTCAATTCCTCAAATGGGCACTATTGTTTGGGGGCTTAATTTCCAGAGTCTTGGAATTTCCAGAATCAGTTTCTGTTTTCTTTGTGCCCAACAATTCTGTTATCAGCTTGTCTCTTTCTTCTAACATTTTGCTATAAGCTGCAAGGAGAAGCCAGGCTGCATTTTCCCAATATAGTTTGGAAATCTCCTTGGCTATGTATGTGTTTCAACTGTGCTCCTAGTAATAACATTTTTTTTTAAAACTCCTTTTGTGGAATTTTTTTTCAGAGCTAATTTATGGGACATAACAAACCACTCTGTAGTCATTGGATCTGTTAGGAAAATATTTGGCTGCCAGTAACAGAAAACCCAACTGTGGCAGCCTAAACAATGAGGAGACTAATTTTTCTTTCATAATAAGAAGTCTGGAAGTAACTAGTTCAGGGCTCGTGCAGCTTTCAATACTGTCTTCAGAGACACACACTCACATTGTCTTTCTGCTTCACCCTCCTAAGTGTTTGCCTTTCACCTCATGCTTATTGCCTTGGGACTGCAAGATGACTTTTGGACCTCTAGGCATGATGTGGACTTTCTAGGTGGGTAGGGCAAAGGGCAGGAAAGATTCTTCTAGCCAAGGTTGTCCCATTTTATCAGAGAATCAAAAGGTTTCCCCGCAGTCCCACTGATCAGACCTCTGTTACAGCTTATATGCGAGAACCCTTATGAGCTTTAAGAGTTCTCCCCTAGATGGACGGTGGATGGAGAGGAGAGGTTGTCTATCAAAATACTTTCCCAACTTTTTCTCCCACCCTATTCACCAAACTTGGATCCAAAGAGTCTGGCTGCTTTTGGAAATTAAAACTATGCTCAAAGATCAAAGTTTTGTCCCCAAAAGAATGTGCCACAGTCTTCAAGGCAAGTCCCAAAGATAGGTTCCAGAAATGTTTTGAGCAACAGAGTAAATGTCCATCCTCCCACAAGGACCCTTTGAAGGGGAAAACACTCACATGGATATATTTGTTAGAAAAAACATCCTTGTTATTACAATCCATTCACACCTTATATAGTAACTGGAGAGGATCCAAAATGTAGGTAACGCCTGTATCTCCTCAGAGCCTTTGTGCTTGCTGAAGGAGCTGGGTAGATCCTGTGAAATGTCAGGAGTGAGTCAGATGAAGAGAAAATTAAACTCTTCTCCAGCTGGGCAGGCTCCTTTGATTTCAGCCACTGAGGAACATTTTGTTGCCATGTGTTGAATTGTAATGTATAGGAAGTCCTCTGAGACTGGGAGCTGGGATCCCAGTCCTGAGATCTATTGGAAGTAGCCCAGGCTGGGAGCCAAGATCTTGTGTTTCATTCCCTGTTGTGCTCCTGAGCCGATGGTTACCCTTGCTCTGGGCTCCTCTCACATCTCATTACCCTGGTTTGTATCTGCAGGGAGCCAGGGCAACACCCAGCAATGAGGGCCTTTTGGCTGCACTGATCTCTTTGAGAAGCCACTTGCCTCAGAGATAGTTGCAGAGCAGTCAGTCTGTCCACTCCCAGAGACCTGACTCCCTATCTGCCTGGGAGCTTTGGACAGCAAAGGGCCCTGATGTTGGTGGAGGTGGAACCTTCCAGGTTCAAGTGCATATCCTTGTTGGACTCCATTTCTGCAAAGACCTGTGAGATTCAGGTGTGAATATATGTGAGGTGCTTTTGGATATTTGCAGAAGAACAAAATAAGATTCATTGATCCATTGAATGTTTTATTTATTCATTTTTATTCATCAAACATTCACTGAGCCCCTACTACGTGTCAGCCACATACTGGGGACACCAAGATGAATGAATCAAATCCTTCCTCTGCAGATCAGAGAGGAATGGGGGAGAGAGACAAACAGTTGTGATCAAGTGGTCTGGGAAAGTCTGTGGTACTCTGAGGAGGGAGGGCCTGGCGGTGGTGATGCCAGTCAGAAGGAGGAGAAAGAAAAGCCCGTCCAAGTAGTTGATGGATGAGTGGAAGTTTGAGTCCAGTCTGGGTGGTAACTACAATCTGAGGGAGCTTTTGATAAATGCACAAGAAAAGTATTAGTCAGCCAAAGGCATGCTGATGCAAAGTATCAGAAATTTGCTGGCTTTTATAAAGGGTATTAATATGGGGTAGAAGCTTATACTTACCAGACCATAAAGCATAAGTTACTTCCCTCACCAAAGTCTGTTGCCATGTGTTGGAGCAAGATGGCTGCTGACATCTGCAAGGGTTCAGGCTTCTTGGGTTCCTCTCTTCATGGGGCTCATTTCTCTCCAGGCTCAGCTTCAATGCTCTCTCCACAAGGCAAGCTGTAGACTATCAGGCAACAGCTCCTCTCTCTTCCTGAGGCCTCTGCTGAGTCTAACAAAGCCTTCTCTCCTTCCTCACATATCTGCTTCTCTGTGTGTTTACTTCCCAGGTGTCTCCAGGAAAAAACTCTCACCTCCCTTCTCTGTGGTGTGGTTTCTCTGTGAGTTCCCGCCTACCAAGGGGGTGGGGACTCAACGTCCTACTGATGTGGCCCAATCAAAGCCATAATCAGTATTTAATCAAGTAAAACTGAAACCTCTGAATCCAGTATACTCTAATATGCCCAGAGGAACAAACCAGTTTACAAACATAACCCAGTATCTATTTTTGGAATTCATAAACAATACCAAACTGCTACAAGTATCAACAAGGTCTTTAGGAAACACAAAGAAAAAGAGGGTGGGAGCATCAAGGAAGGCTTCATGGAGAAGGGGCATGATTCAGCAGGTGAGGTTGAAGCAAGGACTTTGCAAGCAGAGGGAACAAATGAGCAAAAGCGTGGAAGTGAAAAAGACCAGGGAAAGTGTTGTCCATATCCAAGTTTAATTAGAGTATTAGAATCATGGTGGGGAGTATAATGGCAAAAAGACTAAAGAGCTGGGGTAGCACCATATTGTGAAGGGTCTTGAGTCTTCATTGGAAGTCTTTATTTTGTCCTTAAGCAGTAGAGGAGAGTTGAATGTTTTTGAACAGAGGAATGACATGGTCACAGGTGTTAATAGGAAGAGAAGTGGAATGGGAGAAGGAAGCTCAGTGTTCTTTCATTCACTCTTTGGAAGTTGCCTTTTAATGAGATACTGCACACCAGGGTCTTCTCTGATGGGAAGCAACATAACCCAGGCCTGTCCTTACCAGCTCCATCTCGCTTTGCTACCGGATCTAGTCTCACCTTCTAGTGCTGGTGTTTGTCAGCTTCCAGGGTAGTGTTTGTCAGCAAAGTGGAGCCTGGTAAGAAAGAGAGGTGGGAAGCAGGGTTGACTCTTCAAGAAGTAAATGAATGTGCATGCGCATGCACGTGTGTGTGTGTGTGTGTGTGAGAGAGAGAGAGAGAGAGAGAGAGAGAGAGAGGGAGAGAGAGAGAGATTGGGGAAAGGAGGCAGAAAGGAATTAATTTTGAACCAAATCATGAGCCTCTTTGCTGAGAAAGATAAGGGCAGATAGAGTAGGGGGCTTTCTGAGACGACCTGCTGATGGAGTCATTCTGAGTGATAGTGGATCTCAAGATGTGGATTATTACGTCACAGTTTACTTACTGCTTGCATGTCTGAGAAAACTATGGTGTGTGCACATCTGTGATATGTATGCAACTTTGGCCACAATGGTAAAAGCACAACAGAGTTAGACAAGGTCCTCAGAAGGGTGTCTAAAAAGCTGAAGGGGCTTCCATCTGAAGATACACTGAGAAGATTCAGAGTTTTCTTCTGGAAAAGATGAAGGCTAAGCCACACAGGTAGGACTTTGGAGCCATTTGAATTGAATGAATTGTAGGAATAGGGACTTTTCACCAAATCCTAGACTCCTAGTGCTAGGGCTCTACAGTGAAGCTGTAAAGAGGTAGCTAATGAGCCAGCAAAATGAAATATTCTTTCACACAGCGAGAGGCACATTTAGGCATTTTGAGACCTCAAAGGTTGGTGTAGAATAAGAATATAAATAGATATGAGAAGAGTTATGTCAATTCACAGATGATGGATCCATCGTGGGGTGTTAAGGTAGACAAGGAGTGTTTGGGATCTGTGGTGGTCTGGAGCTCTATGCACCCCAGAAAAACATGTTCTTAAACTTAATCCATTCCTGTAGGAAGGACCTTTTGATGAGGTTACTTTGACTAAGGTGTGGCCCACCTTATTCAAGATGGGTCTTAATCTTATTACTGGAGTCCTTCATAAGAGGAATGAAATTCAGACAGAGGAAGAGAGAAAGCCACAGAGGTAGCAGCCAGAAGCTGAACACCAATGGAACCTGGAAGAGATGGGAGAGTCCAGGAGAGGCTGCCATGTGCCTTGCCATGTGGCAGTAGAGCCTAAGACCAACGATAACTGGCAGCCAGCCCCAGAATGCCAGTCTTTGGAAAGAAAGCATCGCCTTTGTGATGTCTTGATTTGGACTTTCTCTTAGCCTCAAAATCATGAGCAAATAAATTCCCATTGCTTAAGCCAAACCATTGCATGTTATTTGCTTGAGCAGCCAAGGCAACTAAAACAGGATCCATGCTTAATCTTTTGAAGTTGTCATCAAGCTGGACAGTGATGTCTTCCAAGGAAGTTCCACTCGTTGTTATGGTCTGGGAGGTCCCGACTCTCATAGAAATAATTTTTCTGTTTTCTTCTGCAGTTACTTGAATCTCCTCAATGACTAAGACCAAATCCTAGGATTCTTAACCTCTCTTGACTTTTTTCTTCTGCCCCAAATTCTGATGTAGTAATGCTAATCAATATCTCAAGAATGTAATAAGCAATGAGGTATCAGGGTTGTAATGGTAAACTCTGAAGCAGGAAAAGGCAGTACTCTAAACAGACCCTTTATAGTGAACTCTCCATTATCCAAGGTCACACACATGCACACTTACTCATATACACACATCCTGTGATGGCCAAATAGCTCCAGTGTTCCCCCCAACTAAATGCTTTATCAGAACTGCTAATAAGGGATAAAGTGGGCTGATTTTTGTTTCTTTAGCTTTTTTTCCCATTTCTACTTCACTGGTTGATGATGTGATATGATCAGACTGGGGAGAGTGAGGGGAGGCAATAGGGAAGAGCAGAGAATTTCCTATCCTGAGTAAACAACTCCCAAAAAGGCCTCAGGAGTTAAGTCTACATGTGCATTTCAGACACCAGAGGGACTGAATGTGCCTATCTGACTTATACAGGAGTGGTGTGACATGGATTCTAGACTCATTGGGACAGTGAGGGTCAGATGACAAAGGGAGCGTGCAGGCCTGGCCTGACCAGTGTGTGTCTCCCATGATACTGTGCAGGTGACTGCTGGCTTCTGGCAGCCATTGCCTCTCTCACCTTGAATGAAGAGCTGCTTTACCGTGTGGTTCCCAGGGACCAGAACTTCCAGAATAACTATGCAGGAATCTTTCATTTTCAGGTATTGTGCCTTGCTCATGGCCCTTGACACTACTTCAAACTCCAGAGCAGCAGTTCTCAAAATGTAGTCCCTATATCGACAGCTTCAGCAGCACCTGGAAACTTGTTAAAAATGTAAACTCTCAGGTCCCACCCCAGACCTACCAAAATAGAAACTTTGCTGATGAGGCCCAGTAACCTGTTTTTACAATCCATCCAGATGATTCTGATGCACACTTAAGTTTGAGAACACTGAGCTACTGCTTTAATGGATCCATCCAATCATCCACATATCCACCTGCTCCACATCTCTCTCCAGGCCATGTGGCCTTGAGAAAAACACTTAGGACTGAGGATAAGGAAATGTGGGTCCAAGTCACCACACTGCTGCTTCTGTGTGAAGCTGGCCAAGTTTTCTTATCCATAAACTCAGAACTTGGACTAGATGTTTCCTTCCTTATCTGGCATCTCCTATGTGCCTGGCTAAGTGAGACCCAGATCCTGTTCTTAGGGAGCTTGGAGTTCATGGAAGGTCCCATATGTCATTGTAGATAATCAGAGTCCCTTCTGAGGTCTCCTGAAGAGATTCACTCTACCCTATGAGCTTGTTCCCATGACCAGGTGCTGTGTTTTCCTGTCCCCAGTTCTGGCAGTATGGAGAGTGGGTGGAGGTAGTCATTGATGACAGGCTGCCCACCAAGAATGGGAAGCTGCTTTTCCTCCACTCTGAAGAAAGCAATGAATTCTGGAGTGCACTGCTGGAGAAAGCCTACGCCAAGTAAGTGGGGTAGTTATGAGCTCAGAAAACCCTGGAGTCTCCTGGAGGGATCTCAGTCCCTTCCCAATGCCCCATCTATAGTTAGGGTGCTATGCCCTAAGTCTTTCCCAGCACCTGGAACCCCCATGTGACGGAGAGAATCCCTCAGTAATTAAAGAAATGAAAATTTGGGCCAGAAGTTAGAAAATGTCAGCTCTGTCCCATGAGAATGTGTGAATCAGGGGCAAGCCACCGAGCCTATCTGTGCGTTAGCATTTTCCTCTTTCATACCTCAAGATAAGTTCTTGGGTTAGTGTAAAGTTTTAGAAAAATGATGAATAATAATAAAATAAATGTACTGAGATACTATAATGGTTTCCTGACTGATTAAACAAATATACAATGGGTTAGCTTAATGACAGTAATTTGTTGGCTCAAGGTTTCAGAGCCCAGAAGGCTTGCTTCTCCTGGGGTTGGTATCTTCTGGCTTGCTGGTGATCTTGTGGTTCCTTGGCTTTTCTGTCACATGGCAATGCACTTGGCAGAGTCTCTTCCTTCCTCTTCTGGCTTCCATTGACTTCCAGTTTCTGACTGCTCCCTGTGGCTTCTCTTCTCCAATTTCCTTTGCTTATAAGGACTTCAGCCCACCTTTCTTCAGTTTAGGCACACCTTAACTAATCACATCTTCAAAGGTCCTATTTACAAATGGGTTCACACTCACAGGGTCACAGGGGTTGGAACTCAAACATGCCTTTTGTGGGGGACATGATTCAATCCCCAACAGACACCAAACTCAACAGAGAATCCACCTTTCTTTAGGAGCTGTTCCCTTTCTCATTTACTGGTCCTCTTTTCTGCCACCCCTTCCAGCTCTATTCCCAAAGCCAGCCCCAGGTGGGTGCCTTGAGGGAGACTCTCTTTACCCCTACCCACATTCCCAACCCCTAGAAACCCAAGAACCCTGTGTCAGTTCTGAAGAGTTGTGCTTTGCTCTTTAAAGGAGTGGGTGGCTTGGTGAGAGGTTGTCTGAGATCTGTTCCTGGTACAGTTCTGAGCTGGCCATGTGCAACAACCTTCCTGGCCCACAGGCAATATTGGCAAGGGGCTTTCCTTTACCCCCCAGTCCAACAACATTGTCCTGAGCACTGTGCCATCCCTCGTTCTTGTGGTTCCTCATTGGGGTTGCTCTTGGCTGTGGATGGTGCACATTTTCTTTCTTTTCCATCAGGCTCAATGGTTCTTATGAGGCACTCACTGGAGGGACCACAATGGAGGGGTTTGAAGATTTCACGGGTGGCATCTCTGAGTTTTATGACTTGAAGAAGCCACCAGCCAGCTTGTACCAGATCATCCGGAAGGCCGTCCGTGCGGGGTCTCTGCTGGGCTGTTCCATTGATGTGAGCCATGTATAGTAGGGAAGGGAATGGTCAGGAGAGAGGCCTGGGGAGGCTCTGAGACTTAATAGGGATCCCCGCACTTAGGAGCTGGTTAAGACCTAATTGGTGGGTGGGAACTGGGGCTAACCTCATTTGAGGAGCCTCAATTTCCCCCCAGCTGATATAGCCCCTCTTAGTTCCACCAATATCACCCTAAGAACAAAGCCCCTGACCCCTGGATCCTAAGCCCCTACCTTTGCTGCACCCTTTTTGCTAAGTGATCTTGGGATTTTGGAAAACAGATGTGATGCTTGACAGTACTTAATGGCCTTTGAGCTCCCCGAAGAAAAGGGGGTAGATTTTGAAACCAAAGCTCATAACCTGTCAGTAGGTTGATGCTATGGGTCCAAAGGTGGTATGGAGAGCAGAGTCTGGGGGCTGCTGGCCCTGGAGGTCTGGTTGTGGTCCATCCCTCCTACTGCTCTTCCTTCATTTCTTCTTCTTCGTGATCTTGGTCATCAGGACAACATGTTATAAAAATCCCAGCAGGATATGTTTATTTGTGATGTAGAGGTGAGAGGGGCATAGGGAGGGGTCCGGGGCGGGGTGGGGGGAGAGGAAGGGCAGTTGGGAAGGCCTTTTAATGAAAACATTGAAGATAATTAGCCTTCTTCAGACAGCATGGGGGCACTCTTGGAGAATAAATGACTTCCAGATATCCTGGTGGCAAGTTAAAGGCCGCTAAGTCGGATTCCAGGCTTGGCAGCCACACAACACCCTGCTCAGAACTACAGGCCTAATTAAAGAAGGGTTGAGTGGAGACGGCTCTATTTCTCTGCGGTCCTTTGCCACACTTGTACCCCCCCACTCCCGCCCCCTAGTCCTGCACTGGGTCCTGCTGTGTGGTGGCTCATAATGTCCTGGGAAGGCATTTAGGGTAGGGCCTAATGAGATCAGGGGACTTTATTCTCAACCCAGGTCTCCAGGGCTGCCGAAACAGAAGCCATCACCAGCCGGAAGCTGGTAAAGGGCCACGCGTACTCTGTCACTGGAGTCGAAGAGGTAAGATGGGGCGGTGGGGGAAAACAATGCGTCATAACAGTGCCATAAGTCCACAGCATCCCTGAGAGAAAGAACGGTGGTCATGGATTGAGAGGTTCAGGGCTGGTTATTCAGCTTCCCTGATGTCTGCTGGGGTGCAGCCTCTCTCGGCTGCACAGAGCCCTGTTACCGCAGATATGTGGTTAGGTCTTGCTCACTACAAGCCCCCTCTGACTCTTACTCATGCTGTGAAGGACATAACTATAGCTCTACGGGTTTTAATTAAATGCAGGGGCTCTTCTCTGTGGTGTGGCCAGGAAGAGGAAGAAGGTTCTGGAGGAAAGTTCAAGAGATTGTCTGTTAGATTCTGTTTGTGGAGGGAAAGCAGTGGAAACCCATAGAATCCTGAAAGGGAAAAAAAGACAACAATAGCTGCCCTGACTTTCAGGGTGGGGTATAATAATGGGAAGGAATTCAGATATTCCTCATTCTCCCATCCAAGGAGAAAGCATGGGCTATTTTTTTCATTACTTATATTTATTATATTCTGCCTAGTTCCAGAAAGAACTTGATGTGGTTTAGACACAATAAAACTATACAACTAAGGTAAAATACGTAAGACAATCTATATTAAAGACAGTGCTACAGCTGAGAAATGAATTTTGCTTTGAGTTTCCTGATGGCCAAGGCAAAAAGGGAAATGCCATGGGTGTCTCAGCTCGTTACTAATTAAAACAGCATGAATGCTCATTACATGTGCTTGTGTTTCATGAGTATTTTCTTTAATCAAGTCAATCCACAAATATGATGGAAGATATAAAGATAGTAAGACACAGAAGACCTAACAGTTCATCATGTCTGTGTTTGTGTGTATGAAAATTCAAACATGCATGCAGAGTGTGTGGAGTTCATAGGGAGTGTAGATTATATAGTAGGGGAAGGTAGTATGTGTGGGCTTATGAATATGGGCTTTGGAAACAGACTGGCTGGTTCTCATCCTACATTTTTCACTTGCTAACTAGGTAATCTTAGATCACTTAACTTCAAGTCTCAGTTTTTGAGCTGTAAAATGAAGATAATAACAGTACCTATTTTACAGGATTGATGCAAAGTTTAAATGAGGCAATAATGTATTTGAGATGCTTAGCACAGTGCCTCGTCCACAGTACGTACTCAATAAATGCTAGCTGCTGTGCTATTAGTGTTTATTTGAACAACATTCATTGTCATTAAGTCCCATATATTAAGAACTGAGTCAATTTTAGTCAACTATAAAATCTAAGTTAAAACAGATATAAACTTGGTTTTGAGCTAGATCCACTTTTCATCCATTCAACCAAATTGTGATAAATAGAGCACTTGGTAAAGGCCTGAAAACATGCTTTAAGAGAAAATAGAAGTGTAGTTGTTTAGAGATGCTTGAAACATTTACTGCAGATCCTCTCTGCTGCAGACATAAATGCAGGACAACAAATTGGTGCCCAGTTTACTTTTGTGTGTGTGTAACTTGTAGGTGGATTTCCACGGCCATGCAGAGAAGCTGATCAGGCTCAGGAATCCGTGGGGTGAAGTGGAGTGGACAGGAGCCTGGAGTGATGAGTAGGTTCTTTCCTTCCGTTCCCCATCCTCTCCTCTGTCCTAGGAAACATTATGTAAAAATATAATAATGATGAGACCAACATGAGAGTGAATTCAGCAGCACTTGCTGTCCACAAATGACACATTCTGTTCAGTAAAGAGTATTAAATGGTTCCAGGCTGGGAAGAGCCAAGCGAAACCCACTTAGCTGTATTCCTTGATTCTGGATGTCTGCCTTGGCACTTGAGTCAACTTTTGCTTCACTCTGAAGGGTTTGCCTGTTTCCTCCCTCCACACTGCAGTGATCCAAAGGTCAAATCAATCACTCACAACCCAATTCTTTCCACTCCACAAACACTGGTCACTCTGACAAAGGCCAAACGCTTCAGCACCAAGAGGAAACAGAAAATGGAACTTGATTGCAGGAGCCAGCGGCCGCAGTGGACTTGATGAATGGAGTGGAGCTCCCTCTGTGAGCTTCTCTGGGGGCGGATATTGATCTTTCCTGACAGAATCGTTAATGGTTCGAGAGGCTCTTTTGGGCAGCCCTCTCTACCAGGGAGAGAGAAGCCGTCAGAGATGATGTCTGCCCCCGAGACCTCTCATGGGGTGGGAGTTTGGGGAAAGCATGGAGATGGGAGGCAGATTGGAGTTGGAGAAGGAATTGGAATTTGCCAGCCTCATTGACAATCAGAGTTGATACTGGTCAGACCAATAATCCCCCTCCCACATGGTCTTAAGCCTCGAGTGTGTCCCCAATGCTGTCCTTACTCTGCTATGCCGTTTAGGGCTTTTGAAGGGAACTTTACTGTGCTTCATCACAGCATTGTCACTCCTTCTTCTTCTTTTTTTAAGATTTATTTAATTTATTTATTCATGCCCCCCTTGCTGCTTGTGCTTGCTGTGTCCATTTGCTGTGCGTTTTTCTGTGTCTGCTTGTGTCCCTTTGTTGTGTTATCTTGCTGCGTCAGCTCAACGCGCTGTGCGGGCTGGCTTGCCTTCACCAGGAGGCCCCGGGAACCGAACCCGGGGTCTCCCATATGGTAAAAACGGGAGCCCTACCACTTGAGCCACATCCGCTTCCCTCGTCTCTGCTTCTAACTGCAGTGTCTCCCTTCAAGTTTGTATCGTGGAGAAATGCCGTGGGTTGGCCTCCTGCATTAAAGATTTTCCATTCCACTACCTAATATCAAGCAAAGCCCCAAACCTCCATTCTGCCAACGACCCCAAAAGGATGATGTGGCTGTATGAAATTGAAACCCCAAGTTTTATTCGCTTTAACCAATAGCTGTTGACCAAGTTGTCAAAAGGGCTGGTTTGATTTTATCTCCTTTCCCTGATACCACCCAGTTTCTAACAGGCTGGGAGGGGGTGACTGAGGAAGCCTAGCCTGGGATGGCAGGGGGTGGGGGATGTCCTGAAGTAATACCCCTAAGCTCAGCCCAATGTCTGCCTAAATTTTTATTATTGTTATTTTTTATTTAGCGTCAAGAAACTAACTGGGAGATTTAGGTTACATCTAGGGTTCTCCAACTTGTCCCTTATGCTTTGTTTATAACAAGCACATTCTGAAGTTCTCTTCAAATTAATGTTTCAATAAATTAAAGAGGTCCCAGGGATTCTTCCACGTGATCCCCCAGGCACTTAGAGGCCAGCAGCGAGGGAGGGCCCGGGCTCGTGTGTACCCCGGCTTTCATCAAGGGAGGGGAGGTGTTCCAATATTGCTGGAAGCATTCGGGGAAGGGGTTGTGCTTTAGATGGGTCTTGATACTGTTTATTTAGACATTGCGGATGTATTTCAGGAAAACCCAGCTCTGTAAAGGTCAGGTAGCTGGAGATGGCATTTGAACAAAGTATATGGGTATCGCCTTGGAAAAGGCCACCAGCAGGAGGCCTGGCGGGGTGACAGGACCATAAAAACTGGGCCTGGTTGTCATTTTTCAGGCTTAGAAAGTGGACCGTATCCACGTCCCCGGATATGGTCAGACTCTCTCATAAGGTACTCAAACCAGATTGGTAAACATCAGAATGCCAATTTACTAATTGATAGTAGGGCCCATCCCTTTCTTGCGATAGGAATTCTCGAGTCTCCTGTCTTGGACTTCCCCCTTCCCTTTGTCAACGGCTGGGAGTCTTAATTAGAAATGTAAAACTTATCCAGAGAGTGAAAATTAGAGCACATGCCCATATAAGTATTCCTGCTGACTCTTGCCCTCTAGAGCCCAGAGAGCCATGTCCTCGGTCTGCGCCCCCATCCCAGGCTGTGGAGGACCCCAGGCTGCGCATTCCACATACAGTCAAGCCTGCCTTTCTGCCTTACTGGTTTTCTTTTTATAAAAGTGGTAAAATATACATGACAAAATTTACCATTTTAACCGTTTTTAAGTGTACAGTTCAGAGTTAAGTACGTTTACAATGATGTGTAGCCATCACCACTATCTCATTCCCAAACAGAAACTCTGTACCCATTAAGCAATAACTGTCCATTCCTCCCTCCCCTGGTCCCTGTAACCTCTAATCTACTTTCTGTCTCTATGAATTTGCTTATTCTAGAGATTTCATGTAAGTGGAATCATACAATACTTGTTCTTTTGTGTCTGGCTTAGTTCACTCAACGTGATGTCCTCAAGGTCCACTCAGAACTTCATTCCTTTTTACTGCTGGATAATATTCTACTTGACGTATATACCGCATTTTGTTTATCCATTCATCAGTCAATGGACACTTGGGTTGCTTCTACCCTTTGGCTATTGTGAACAACACTGCTATGCACATTGGTGTACAAATGTTCAATGTGTGAGTGCTTGTTTCGCCTCGCTATATTTGGCCCTAAGGGGGAAGTTTAGTGTAGTAACAGCTTGCATCGTACCAGAACCCCTCAGGAATGGCTACCTCTGCTTTGTTTTATTTTGTTGTTGTTGTTTTTCCCAGTGCACCAGAGTGGAAGTTCATAGATCCCAGGTGGAAGGAAGAGCTGGACAGGAAAGCTGAAGATGGAGAGTTTTGGTGAGAGGGTTGTCTGCCAGAGAGCCGTCCCATTGTCCATTGGTTCTGGGTCCATTCCCACTTCTGACATGGGGCCCTTGTGTTTCTAAGTGTTCCAGTAATGCAACATGGTTCCCAGCTTGGGGGCTTTATTTCTCTCCCTGTTTTTGTCCTAGTATAATTCTACCTCTATACCAGGATGTCTAAAGCATGGAAACCAAGATATCTGGGCCCTCAGCATGGATTAGCTTTCAACCTGTCTTCCTTAGTTTCTGTATCTTTCCATGAAATAAGAGCAGTGCTTCTAAGTGTAAGATTTAGCTTACCATCAACATATGATAACTCCCTTCACTGGTGGGCTGAGGAAGATAATAAGGACTCAGTTGATACACAGTGTCTGTAAGGAGGTGGTTGCATCTCTATGATGGACATCACTAAGAATTAAGTAAGAAGGAACTTCTTGTGAGGTTAGATCTAATGCAACCTGAAGGCAGGGACTTTGTCCAGATTACCTCCTGGGGTCTCTTCCAGTTTGCAGTTCAGACTCTTTGCATGTTTGGTTAGAGATATGAGGGGGACTCTCTAATAAGAATGGAAAAGTTAGCAATAGTGAGGAACTTGGACAGTAGTCTCTGATGTTTGTACCAGTGGGCTGCAGAAAGGTTTTGAGATAGCCCTGAGTCTCCAAGTCACTGACAGAGAGCCCACCTCCACTGGGTGGGCATGTACTTATGACCTGTCCAGTCCAATTCTTGACTGAGAGCCTTGTCCTCTGTCCCCAGGATGTCTTTCTCGGATTTCCTGAGGCAGTTCTCTCGACTGGAGATCTGCAACCTATCCCCAGATTCTCTGACCAGCAAGGAAGTGCACAAGTGGAACTTGGCTTTGTTCAACTGCCGCTGGACTCGGGGTTCCACTGCTGGGGGCTGCCAGAACTACCCAGGTGAGGAGAAGCCTGTCTGGTCCCTGCTCCTGCTGGCCTGTCTGGGAGCTGAATGTCTTTATATGGTAATCTTTGGATAATGCCTTTGGACTTTTATCCCTGGCTCCCGGGCATCCCCTTTTGGCCCTGCTTCTCCCTTGGGCTTGGAAGCCAGGACAGCAATGGTGATCAGTGGCTCTGCAGCTTCTTCCCTGAGCCCGATCTCAGATAATGCCATTCTTCAGCTTCTATGTGGTCAAACTGTCCCTGCTTCACACACCTGCTCCTTCTCCTGCCCCTGAAGGTACTAAAAATGCTCTTTCCACCCCACTCTAAGGACTTCTTCTGTTGGGCTTTCACCATCCCCACCCACCCTGGCTGGAGACACCGATTCCACTGAGCTCTGGGCAGAGTGTCCAATAGGGTGCTAGAGGAATACAGGTGTAAGGTCTGCTCTTTCAGTAGACTGCATCTCTTAGAGCAGCTGTTTTGCTCTGTCATTGGAGGCCAATCCCTGGTGGGTTTGGTCTGGTGCAAACCACCGCCTCTGCACTGACCCTGGGCCACATCCTATTAAAGGTGGGGAAGCCTTTTTTTAGCATACAGAAGATCTCTAATATATATACAGGCTTCTCCTAGATTGAATCAGCTGAGGCAGCACGTGATGAAGAAATTCTGAAAAATGACCCCTCACATCTAAAGAGAAATGAAGGAAAGCAAAAGCTGCTCTCTCTCTACTTTTCACTTCCCCAGTTCCCACATTTCCGCCCAGGTCTGACATGGACGTGTTGACTCACTCAGACTTTAAGTACACCAACATTCTTTTCTCAAGAGGGAACTCATCCCAGAACTGAACTCAGTGTTTCTGGAAGTGGCATTGGAACCAAGCCCCACATGGGCACCATCCTGGGGCCCTGACAAGGCTTCTCCTTCTTCATCCCCCATCCAACCCCAAGCTACAGTTGCCATCAGGAGAAGACAAGAGCACTGAGCAGAGAACCAGGAGCCAAGTTCATTTCCTGTCACTGTTGCTGTGGGACCTGGGAATGTCACTTTCCTTTTCTTAGCTTCAGTTCCTAATCCTCAAAATGGGGTAATAAGGCTCACTTTCCAATCTATCTGGGTCACAATAAGCATTGCAACACGAAATATGTGGGAAAATCCTTTGTAAACTGTGTGGTGTTATACAAATGAGAAACATTATTTTAATGGCCCATTCTCTTCCTCAGATTCTGTTAAGAAACAAACCAAAAAAATGTAGGTATTGCAGTAATGTTGCATTTAGGGAGAATTAAAATATGCTCACCATTAGCAAGCTCTTAGAAATGCATAAGAAATTTGTATGGATCATTTTGGGGGCTCAGAACTGTAGGAGGTGCCCAAGGTATCTGTATGCACCAAATCTCTATCCCATCCATGCTGCCAACTAGCTGTCAGGAAGAGATAGATTGTTCTTGCCCCTTGGTAAAAATGTAAGTACAGAAAATTACAGAATTTTCTCTGTCTTCTCTGGAATCTACAGATATTATGGTTTTAAAATCCATACACATGTGCCCTAAATAAAAAATCTGCAAGTGGGAAAGTGGAATTGAATAAATAATATTATTATTTAGAAGAAATCGGAGAGGACTGTGGAAGATGGTGGAATAGGGGGCTTCAGGATTGAATCCCTCCACCAGAACAACTATTAAATAGGCAGGAACTGTCTGAATCCACTATTTCAAAACTCTGGAGTACAGTAGAACATTGTGCAGCATCCAGGGAAGAGTAAGGAGGAAGAAGCAGGTAAACAACAGTAAATCCCAGTAAATTGCTCTCTCCACATGGCAGTTACCAGTGTCCATCTCCCACTTTCACAGCAGGCTACAGTAGGGTCTGGCCCATGGTGTAACTTGCTGATGCCAGAAGGGAACATAAAAATACACTTCCCTAAGATATGGAGTGGGCACGGGATGATCATTGATTATGGCTTTTGATTAGTGACTTTGGATGGCTTGAGCCTGGCTCTGAGGGTGGCTATTGTTCCAAACCACCCAGGACAAAGATGGTGGAAGAGACTTAAAGAAGGTAGGCTTCCTTGGGGCTGTGGAGGACAGTTTAGGGGCTGCATTGGTTGGGCAGGTCAAGAAAGCCCAGCTTTGGGGAGCTGTGGAGAAGCTCCTGGAATGTTTTCTGGCCCGGCCCTCATACCCTCTCTAGGGCAGTTTGGAGGTGACTGGCTCATACTTTGTGGGTCCATGGCCTTTTTCTGGCTGGGCATGACTAACTTGGAAACTCTTCTCAGGGTGTCCTCCACCATCCTCCCACCCCACCCCCAATCCCAGAATTTGCCCTCTAGGCAAAAGCAGCTTGAGACACAAAAACAGTGTAAGAAACAATTGAGGAAATCCTGGGGCAAAGGCTTTCCTACTTTAAGTCAAGTAGTAGAACACCAGGAGAGGGAGGAGTTTTGTCTCCTAGGAAGGTGAGGGAACATTCAAACTCCTGTAAACAGGGAATTCCTAAGCCACTAGTAAAAGCCCTAACACCCAGGACAAGACATAGATTTAGAAAGGCAGGGAGGACTCTGCACTTTGCATTTGCCTTGGGCAAACCTTCTTGACAGGAGGGCTGAAATTTAAGAAAATCTCTGTCATATCACCAGCTGGTTACATGCTTAAGAAACAGACATCATAGGGAATAAATCCCAGAGTCAACATTTTAAAATATTAAAATGTACAGTGTGCAACAAAAAATTACATTACAAACAAAGAAACAGGAAATGATGGCTCATCCAAAGGAAGAGGATAAACATCCAGAAAAAAACAGTGAAGAAGACCAGACTGTAGACATACTGGACAAAGACATAAAGAAAAAAAAAAAAAAAAAAAGATCTTCAATATGCTCAATGAGATTAAGGAAAATACAGAGAAAGAACTAAATGAAATCAGTACAACAGTTAATGAACAATATACAGAACCTCAATAAAGAGATAGAAATTTTAAAAAGGAACCAAACAGAACTATTGGAGTTGAAGATCACAATAACTGAAATGAAAAATTCCTAGGAGGGGTTCAACAGCAGATTGGAACAGAAGAAAGAATCACTGAACTCAAAGACAGTGAAATGAGTCAAACTGAGGAGCAGTAAGCAAAAAGAATTATAAAAAGTGAAAACAGCTTAAGCTTCCTCAGAGACATGATCAAGTACATCAATATATGCATTCTGGGAGTCCCAGAAGGAGAAGAGAGAAAGGGGAAGAAGGAATAGTCAATGAAGTAATGACAGAAAACTTCCCAAACTTAGCAAAAGATGTGAATATGCACATCCAAGAAATCCAGAGAACAAGATAAACTTGAAGAAAAATATGTCCTATCACATACTAATCAAACTGCTGAAAGCAAAGGACAAAGAGTTCTGAAAGCTGCAAGATAAAAGCAACATGTTTTGTAGACAGGAGTTCCAGTTAGATAAAGTGCTGATTTCTTATCAGAAACTATGGAGACAAGAAGGCAGGGGTTTGAAATACTTAAAGTGCTAAAAGACAACAATTACCAACAAAGGATTTTACATCTGGTGAGAATTTCTTTCAAAAATTAGGGAGAGATTAAGACATAACCACATAAACAAAAGCTGAGGGAGTTCATCACTACCACACTTGCCCTACAAGGAATGCTAAAGGGAATTCTTCAGACTGAAAAAAAGGACACTAGACAGAGGTTCAAAGTGGCATGTAGAAATAAAGACCTCCGATAAAGGTAACCATTTGGATAATTGTAATGCCAGTATTATTGTATTGTATTTTTTGCTATGTAAGTCCACTTCTTACTTCCTACAGGTGCTAAAATGCAAATGCATAGAAAGTAATGATAAACATATGGTTTTGTTCATACAATGAAGCTAGAAATCGATAACAGAAGGAGAAATGAAAAATACACAAATATGCAGAAATTACCAATGTTCTTTGAAATAACCAATGGGTTAAAGAGGAAATCACAAGGAAAATTAGGATATGTCTTGAAATGAATGAAAATGAAAATACAACATACCAAAATTTATGGGATGCTGCAAAGGCCATGCTGAGAGGGTAATTTATAGCTTTAAATGCTCACATTAAAAAAGAAGAAAGATTTCAAATCAGGGACCTAACCTCAAAGTTGGAAGAACTAGAAAAAGAAAAGCAAACTAAGCCCAAAGCAAGCAGAAGGAAGGAAATAACAAATATTAGAGTGAAGATAAATGAAATAGAGAATAAAATCTAATAGAGAGACTCAACAAAATCAAAAGTTGGTACTTTCAAAAGATCAGTAAAATTGACAAACCTTTATCTAGACTGACAAAGGAAAAAGAGAGAGGACACAAATGAATAAAATCAGAAATGAAAAGGGGGACATTACTACTGACCCCAATGAAATAAAAAGGACTATATGAGGATATCATGAACAACTCTACCCCAATAAATTAGATAACCTAGATGAAATGGACATATTCCTAGAAACACACAAACTACCTATATTAACTCAAGAAGAAATAAAAAAATCTCAACAAACCAATAAGTAGTAATCCAAACCTCCCAACAAAGAAAAGACCAGGACCACATGGCTTCACGGAGGAATTTTACCAAATATTCCAAGAAGAATTAACACCAATCCTGTTCAAACTTTTCCAAAAAATTGAATAGGAGGGAATACTCCTTAATTCATTCTACGAGGCCAACAACACCCTCATACCAAAGGCACATAAAGATTCCACAAGAAAAGAAAATTACAGACTGTTTTCTCTTATGAATATAGATACAGATATCCCCAACAAAATACTAGCAAACTGAATCCAAGAGCACATTAAAAGCATTATACACCACAATTAAGTGGGATTTATCCCAGGTATGCAAGGGTGGTTCAAAACAAGAAAATCAACTAACATAATACATCACATTAACAGAATGGAGGGAAGAACCACATGATTTTCTCAATTGATGCAGAAAAGGCATTTGACAAAAGCCAGCACCCTTTCTTGATAAAAACACTTAGAAATCTAGGAATAGGACACCACAGCTAACATCATACTCAATGATGAAAGACTGAAAGCTTTCCCTCTAAGTTCTGGAACGAGACAAGGATGCCAACTGTCACCACTGTTATTCAACATTGTACTGGAAGTTCTAGCCAGAGCAATTAGGCAAGAAAAAAAAAATTATCCCATTTGGGAGTGGATGTAGCTCAAGTGGTTGAGCACCTGCTTCCCATGTACGAGGTCCCAGGTGTGATCCCTGGTACCTCCTAAAAACAAAAACAAACAAACAAATGAAGAAAAACAACAACCCAGCTTTCATTGCGGAGTGGATGTAGCTCAATGTTTGAGTGCCTGCTTCCTATGTAGGAGGTCTGGGTTCAATCCCTGGTACCTCCTAAAAAAAAAAAAAAAGTCATCTAAACTGGAAAGGAAGAAGTAAAGCTTTCCCTATTTGCAGATGATATGATCTAACATACAGAAAATCACAACAAAGCTCCTAGAGCTAATAAATGAATTCAGAAAATGAAAGTGTACAATATCAATACCCCCAAATCAGTAGTGTTTCTATACACTAACAAAGAGCAATCTGAAGAAGAAATTAAGAAAAAATTCCATTTACAATAACAACTAAAAGAATTAAATATCTAAGTATAAATCTAACCAAGAACATAAAGGATTTTTATACAAAACACTTCAAAACATTTCTAAAAGAAATCAAAGAACATCTAAATAAACGGAAGGACATTTCATGTTCATGGATTGGAAGACTAAATATTGTTAAGATGGCAATTCTACCAAAAGTGATTTACAGATTCAAAACAATCTCAATCAAAATTCCAACAACCTTCTTTGCAGAAATGAAAAAGCCAGTCATAAAGTTTTATGGAAGGTTAAGGGGCCCTGAATAGCCAAAGCTATCTTGAAAAAAAAAAAAGAAAGAAACTGGAGCACTCATATTTCACAGTCTTAAAACTTATTACAAAGCCACAGAAATCAAAATAGCACAGTACTAGCACAAGGACAGGCATATAGAAAAATGGAATTGAACCGAGAGTTCTGAAATAAACCCTTACTTTTATGGCCAACTGATTTTTGACAAGGGGCAAAGACCATTCAATTTAGAAAGAATAGTCTTTTCAGTAAATGGTGCTGAGAAAACTGGATCTCCATTTGCAAAAGAATGAAGGTCGACCCTTACCTCCTACCACATACAAAAATGAACTCAAAATGGATCAAAAATCTAAATATAAGAGTCAGAACTATAAAATTTCTAGGAAAAAAAACATGGAAGCATCTTCAGGACATTGTGGTAGGCAATGGTTTCTTATTCTTTACACTCAAATTTCAAGCAATAAAAGGAAAAATAGATAAAATGGACCTCACCAAATTTAAACCTTTTGTGCCTCCAATGACTTTATCATGAAAGCAAAACGACAACTTACTCAATGGGAGGACATATTTGGAAATTATGTATCAGATAAGGGTTTAATATCCAACTCAATAACAACAAAATACAAACAACCCAATTGAAAAATGGATAAAAGACTTGAATATACATCTCTCCAAAGATATACAAATGGCCAGAAAACACATGAAAAAATGTTCAACATTACTAGGCACCAGAGAAATGCAAATCAAAACTCCAATGAGATAACATTCCACACCCTTCAGAATGACTGTTATTTAAAAAATGGAAAATTACCAATGTTGGAGAGGATGTGGAGAAATAGGAACACTCATTCATTGCTGGTGGGGATGTAAAATGGTGCAGCTGCTGTGGAAAACAGTTCCTCAGAAAGCTAAGTATAGAATTACCATAAGCCCCTGCAATCCCACTACTAGGTATATTACTCCAGAGAACTGAAAGCAAGGACTCAGATATTTGCACACTGATGTTCATAGCAGCATTATTCACAATTGCCAAAAGATGGAAGCCCAAGTGTCCATTAACTGATGAATGGATAAACAAAATGGGGTATATGCATACAGTATAATATTATTCATCCATAAAAAGGAATGAAGTCCTGATACATATGACAACATGGATGAACCTTGAAGACATTATGCTGATTGAAATAAGCCAGACACAAAAGAACAAATATTGCATATCACTAATATGAAATAATTAGAATAAGCAAACTCATAAGAGTTAGAATTTAGAATATAGGTTACCAGGGGCTGGGTTGATGGTAGAGGATGGGGAGTTAAGGCTTAAAATGTACAGTGTTTCTGTTTGGGATGATGGAATAGTTTTGGTAATGGGTGGTGGGGATGGTAACAGTAAATTGTGAACTAATTAATGGCACTGAATTATGTATTTCAATGTGGTTAAGGGGGGTGGAATTTTAGGTTGTACATGTTGTACTAGAATAAATTTTAAAAAAATATCCATGGAACTGCACAACACAAACAGTGAACCCTAAGTTAAAACATGGGATATAGTTAATAGTACAATTATAAAAATATGCTTTCATCAATAGTAACAAATGTTCCACACCAATGCAAGGTGTTAATAATAGGGTGGTGTGACAGTTTGAAGCTGGGTGGATCCCTGAAAATCATGTCCTTAGGGCTAATCCATTCCTGCGGGTGTGAGACCCTTTGATTGGATTGGATTCAGTTGGGGAGGCTTTGATTGGATTACTTCACTGAGGGGTGACCCAGGGTGGGTCTTGGTCCTCTTGCTGGAGTCCTTTAAAAATGGGGAACTGAAAGCAGAGACACACAGGGAAAAAGCAGCAGAGATACCGAAAGAAGTCCTCCTGGAATCCTCAGCATGCAGAGGTACGGAAAGAGGCCCCTGAGAGGCTAGGCCCACGGAGCAGCTTGAGGCTGAAGAGATGAGGTCCAGAGGAGAGGGAAAAGATGAGTGGACTGGCACGTGCCCTGATCGTCCACTGCTGCAACTTGGTGAGACAGCATCTCTGGTGGTACCTGGATTTGGACACTTTCCCAGCCTCAGAACTGTAAGCTTTTAACTTAATAAATTCCCATTATGAAATCCAACATATATTGCAGTGGCAGCCTTTAGCAACTAAAACAGGTGGTGTATAGGAAACCTGTATTTCATGTAGGATTGTTCTGTAAACCCACAACCTCTCTAATTAAAAAAAAGAAGAAACCATAATCAGTGACTCTTGGTCATTGATGAACACATTGTTATTTCATCAAGTCAGACCCCTATTTAGAGGATGTGAGAACTCCCTTGCCCCCACTCTTTTCTCCCATCAGAGCACATAATTGTTGAAATCATTGAGGTCTTCTTTAGTGTGGAGATGCCAGGCATGTCTTCTTCGACCGTGCTCTGCTGCCTGGTCTGTCAGAGAATTGCTGTGTGCCTTGGATAATCCATTTGACCTCTCTGTGTCTTGGTTTGTGTTGTCACCATTTTGAGAGATTTTTTTTTTTAAAAAAAGCACTCTTTAAAAATACCCATAGGTGGTGTGGCAAGAATGCTTCTTAATTGCCAATTATCAATCCTCGTGCATTATTAAATGACTTACTCCTGAAGAGAGTGTGTCTTGTCAGTGGATGCAACACTGAAGCGATCAAGTGAGGCTCCTGGGCTGATAGACAGAGGATAGCTCTGGGTTTCTTGGGGATGTGATCTGAAGCCAGCTCTAAGAGAACACACATGCCAATCAGGCCAGATTTCCCAGGCAGCAAGAGCTGTTGTCTTTCTAGCCTATCACGTGGAAGCCTCCTTGATAGCTATCTCCTCTAGGGCTTGGTCCTCATCTGTCTCAGGTCATGACTTTTACCCAGAGAGCCCCCTTCTCCCAGGAGGTGGGTTTGTCTTCATAGACCAAGAAGCTGAGGACAAGGAGATGTTAACAATTTTTCCAAGCAGACTTCCTAATGGGGTTCAGTATAGCCCTGGGATCATGACACATTGACTACCCATCCAGGCATCCTGGGGTGCCTGCTCGATCAGATGGACAAGGACAAACATTTCGAATGCTGTGGGGTGTTTCTGTTTGTGTGTGGCCTGGGTGGAGTAGGGAAGTAGGAAGAAATAGCTGACCACCTTTTAAAGAACAGTTTCTGGAGCCTGTTTACTGGGTATGGTTGTCTAGAGTCATGCTTTCATTGAGATGACCAAGGTTCTTCCCTTTCACTTTATTTTCTCATCTCCTCACCATCCCCTTGTCGGGGAACCACCATGACCCGGGTGACTTCCAGCCACATACTGGACCAATCCCCAGTTCAGGATCCATTTGGATGAGGTGGACGATGACCAAGAGGAGAATGTCGGTGAACCCTGCTGTACAGTGCTTCTGGGTCTGATGCAGAAAAATCGCAGGCGCCAGAAGAAGCTAGGACAGGGCATGCTTAGTATCGGCTATGCCATCTACCAGGTACTCCAGGGCTGGGCTCATCCTTTACTGCATGCTTGATTCTTTGGTAATTGGAGTGCATCTTTCCTATTGCGTGAATACTTGTAATCAAACATTCTCCAGTGCGCTCCTAAATACCCCTCCCAATGCTTTACTGAGGCTCAAATTTCACAGAGATTCATTCCTATGGCTTAATCACTATCTACTAACATTGAGAAATGTAATATATTAAACTTTGCCTGTCATTCAGAGTTCAGTGTAAATATGCTTAGTAGACTCTTTCCAAGAATAGTCTCCTCAGGATCAGGTGCCAGGAGCAAAGGGCTGCAAGGATCAGAGGTATCACTGAGCGGAGGAGGGGAAGCTGAATATGGGAACCAAAGATAAACACCCCCTTCCTAACCCCTCAAGCAACCTTGACACATTTGGAATGCAAGACATGGTAGGGTGAGGAAGCCACATTGCCATTTTCATTTCTGGTGTCTCTGGATGAGGGAACACAAACTTGCTGTGGTCTCGGGCTGCAATCCTTGGCTCAATATGCCATTTACACTCCTCTATGGATTTAACAGCTGGAGATATGTTAAATCAAGACCTTCAGGTCTTGACAAGCCTGGCCAGGAACAAATCGGAATCCACTTCTTTATACAGGCAAAGACTCCTTATAACAAATTCCAGAGGGATTCATAGCAGTTGCTTTTATACAATTTTGTTAAAAATGAATTTCTCAGGAAAAAATACAATTCTGATCAGGAAGACCAATGTTTGAAGCAGAATTGACTGGAGGACCAAATTTTCAGCGTAAATGAATGCACAGGAAAGAATTGTGATTAGAAACCAATAAGGAACAATGAGATTGTCAGCCTCATAGCACCCCAGCCCCTTTCTTTTCCTATTCTGGAACTTATGGCTTTAGAGTTTAAATTGCATGTGTGTGTGAGTGTGAGTATGTGTGTGTGTGTAGTTTAGGTAGGCATAATGGGAGTTGAACAATAATTGCTACTTGATGGCAGGACAAAAGAATTGCAAATAAATAAGCTTCAACTCGACTCCAGCTTAGCTCTTCCATCCCACCTAGAATGTAAATGGCACAAAACCAAATTCTTTACTTACCTGGACAAAACCCTGAGGGAGCTCTTTTTTTTTTTTTTTTTTTCTTTTTCTTTATTTTTGAAGAAGTTTTAGATTACGTAAATGTAAATGTTACATCAAAGTCTCTCTCTGACCAGAGCGGCCTGCACCAAATCTTTGTGTGTATTTCCATCTTTCTCTCCCATTTTTCAGCAAGCTCTGTTCTTTCCCCCATTTCCCAAATAAATTCTTTTTACTGGCCTAACTAAAAAAAAAAAAAAAAAGGGTATTCCCCTCCCACACTTTCCCCCATTAACAACATCTTTCATTAGTGTGGTACATTTGTTACAATTGATGAACACATATTGAAGCATTGCCACTAACCATGGTCTATAGTTTACTTTATGGTTTACACTTTGCACCGCACAATTTTATAGGTTTTGATAAAATGTATAATGGCTTGTATCCGTCATTGCAATATCATGCAGAACAATTCCAATGTCCCCAAAATGCCCCCTGTTACACCTATTCTTCCCTCTCCCTCCCCTCAGAACCTCTGGTTACTACTATCTTTATACCAATGTTACAAGTTCTTCCATTACTAGAATAATAATTAGCCTACTTGAGTCCATAATTGCTTTCCCACCTTATGCTTATTTGTTCCTCAGTCTTGAGGATTTGGAGATGGTGATGCTCACTCTGCTTCTGATTGAGAGGGGGCTTAGATCCCATGGGGCAGATGGATGGAACTGTCTTTCCAGCAGTTGTAGATACTCTCTGTTTTTGGGGATGGGCGTTGTCCACCATCATCCTTTTGTTAGTTGTCCTGGGTGAGTCTGATGAATTGGAGAGTAGGTGTTGGCTGCAACTCTGCTGAGATTCAGGGCTCAAACGACACATGAACAGTCAGAAGATTTAAATCTCTGGGATATATATTTAATGGGTATAGTGCTAATCACCATTTTAAATAAAAGGGGCAGAAGAACCATGTGTAGAAAAATTATAAATGAGTCTAACTCTGATACATTGGGGAAATAGGTTATCATATATTCCAACATAAGGCCCACTGACAGGATGCAGATTTCCTGGGGTTGTCTGTCCTGCCTATAATGTCCTGATGTCTCTAGAGCCCTCAGGAGCACCCTTGCTTGAGGCATTGTTTACTGTGGCAATCAGTGAGATCCTCTTGGGATGTGTATAGTGTAACCTCTGGAATGATCTCCCAACTCAATTTGAAATATCTTTGCTATAAAAACTCATATGTAGTTAATATTTCTCCCTTTTGGTCAAGGTCTTTTTCCAAATGCATCACTAGTTGGTGCTTGGTAATAATCCCTTGGTGCCAGGGAGGCTTATATCTGGAGTCATGTCCCACACTGGGGAGAAGGTAGTGTGTTTATATGCTGAGTTTAGCTTAGAGCGAGGCCACATTTGAGCAACAAGGAAGCTTCCTGGTAACTCTTAGGCAATATATATTACTAGACTAAGGTTCAATTTTACAAGAACAAGGTTCATAAGTACACATGTCAATATCAAGGACCTAGTGTATTTGTCTGTCCACCTTCCCTAAGCATTGCCCATGTACTCTAGGGATTCTTGCCACTCTATTAGAGAATGTAACAGGATTCCCCAGGATGAGAATTCAATATTCTGTTGGTTATTGTGTTGGTCTCCATAGACAACATCCTGTGACCACATGAACACATTCATATTCCACAGATGCATACCCTAGGTGCACCCCTTCCCACACATCCCCCCACCACTGACACCTCACACCAGTGATCCTCCCCTGCCACAGTTGCAACCCTTCTGCAACCCAAAATGTCCCCCAAAACAAAGTGAAAAAAAATAATAATAATAAAATTAAAAAACTTTGCATTGTGCCTTTCATCACCATAAGATTTGTTATCTTTTGTGTATATTGACAATTTCTTCTGTATGTTCCCCCAGTGTGTTTTTTTTTTTTTTCACTTTATTTTCCAAGAAGCTTTAGTTTATGGAAAAGTATCATAGAAAATATAGAGGATTCCCATATACCCCCCACCATGTCCTCTCCTACCAATAACATGTTATATGTGTATGGTACATTTGTTACAATTGATGAATACATATCGAAACATTACTACTAACCACGGTCAATGGTTTACATTATGGTTTACATTTTGGACCATACATTTTTAGAGGCTGAGAGAGCTCTTAATGTATGCATATCAATTCAACAAACTTTAGTGAGCATCTGCTATGTGCCAGATGTCATGCTGAAAGCTGGGGAGACAGAGAAGAATTTCACATGGTCACTACCCTTAAGGAGCTCACAATCTGAGTGGGAAATCAGACCCACAACTCATTAAACTAACTCAATGAATTCACACAACTCAACTAACTACAGTGCAGGTCAGATTGTGCTCTGATGGCGACCAGCGCCGTGGGCTGCAGCTCCTCAGAGAAGGTCAGCTTCGTGAAGGGGGAGACTTTCAACTGGGGCTTTAAAGGACAAGTCCCATTTCACAGGTGAAGGGAGAGCATTCCAGCCAGAGGGGGACCATGTGCTTCTTGAACGCTTGTAAGTAAGGGGTATTTTTTGGAGAGTGGACAGTAAGTGGGCATGGCTGAAAGGTAGACCATTCAGAAACTGTGGCTAGGTTCATTATCCATTGGCCTACTTTATGTAACCAGATCAGCAAAGCATTCTTTCAAAGAGACCTGAGCTTAACACGCCAAAATGGCCTTGCTTGGCATGGCATTTGCTCTAAGAAATAATGTACAAAACATAGTTTTTCAGATACCAAGTTACAGCTGCTTATAAAATTCATCAGTGTATGCAGTCCCTCGTTCATAGCTAGAGACACATAACTTAGAACATAGTGTCTGTGCTTGTAAAGTTAGGTTGGGGTGGTGTGTATGGTGTTGTAGGCAGTACCATATTCTCACCCCTGTGTCTGCCTCCTCTGGATTTAACTGTCTGCAAACTGGAGTCAGGTTTGAGTTTACACACCTGATGCTGGTTGAGAAGTGGCCAGAACCGCCCCGCCCCCCCCCCCCTGCTCCCCCAGGGCTAAAGAGCCCTGCTGGTCCTGCCTCCTCTCTCTCTCTCCTGTTACCTTACTGCAGTGGCAGGTTCATGCCAGGCAGGCCTGTCATTTGCATTTGGGATCCTGCATTTCACAGATGACTATCCCCTTCCACCCATCAGTGAGCAAGAGCTAAGGCTTGCTCTCCTGCCTTGCTGCCCTGGATTTGTGCCATCCACAGGTTCTGCCTGCCTGTCTCGGCTCCTGCCCAGTGACTCTTGGCAGGACGGATTCAGAGCATATTCATGGGGGCTGGTGGGGGGCTGGTTAATAGGAAGGCAGCCAAGGTAATTCTCTCCCTCTGGCAGTACTAGGACAGCGGGTGTGGTCATTTCAGTCGGGAGTTTCCCAGCCAAAGGTGATAAAAGCTCTTTAGGCGAAAGTGGGGAGGAAGATACCTGCGAGGGTATCTGGATTGGTAATTTCAGTTTTAAACTCACAGTTAGAGGACTGACAGCAGCTCTGGACATTTTTACCTCTGCTGCCAATTACAAACAGGGACTCCAGAAGTGAGGCTGCCAGCTGATCTGGGTTTTCACTGACTTGATATTATTTTTTCAGGATTGTAGGCAGTTGCCTATGGGCCTAAGGCACAAACAAGGCCCTACCTGCTCTTCTGGGCACAGGAGCTCATGGGGCAGGGGCAGAGAAGGGAAAAGGACAAAATGGGGATTAAATCTTCTTTAGCCTGGTATAGGGACCCTGGTGACCTGGGCACTGTGTGAATATAAGAGTTCATCTGTTGTGGGATTCAACATTTTCAGTTGCAAATAATAGAGCTGCACTGGTGAAAACAGAATTTACCAGCTTATGAAACCAAACTAAGGGAAAGGCAGGGATACTCAGGACACGGGACCCTATCTCTTTGTATCTCCTTTCTGGTGTCAATGCCATTCTCCCAGTCTAGCTTTCTTCACCACCTCCCCAATATTACCAGTATAAAGGAGGGGCCTTCCCTTCGTTCCAACTTAAAAATCCAAGGGCAGTCCCTGGTAGATTCAAACTGGGTTGTGTGTTTGTCCTTAGACTAATCACCATAGCCAAGGGCGGGTAACTTCTGGCTCAACTAGGATGTTATTAACCCCCGGCCAAGTAGTTAACCTGGGAGGCAAGGTCTGTAAGAAAATGTGAGCTTTCACTTCAACTCCGAGGTTATTACCCTGAAAGAATTTGGGATCCTGGTAGTTCACACAACTAGAAAATAAAGTAAAAAAGTGGAACCTTTTTATTTTTTTCATCAGATGTCTAGGGTTCGAAGTACTCTACAGCTGGCCTTGAAATGAACCAAAGGCTTTCCGGTTTCAGAAATGCTGACTAATCTCACTTTAGCACAAGACTCTCTTCTCTGTGGCCCAGGGTTACAGTCTGTCTGCGAGACGTGGGGAGGGGTGCAAAGGTTCTCAGGTGACCTGCTCTTTTCTTCTGCCCTGTAGGTTCCCAAAGAGGTATGTGAGACTGACAGAGATGGCCTCCCTGTGGTAAGAAATAGCATGGCTGCCTTCAGGTGCACACACAGCAGCACCTGCTTCCCATGAGGGGAGTCCGCTCTACCACAGACCAGAATCCCAGGTGATCCCATGAGCTGACTGCCCCGAGAAGGTGGTAAAGACAATCCTGAGTCCCACCCGCCCCCGTTGGTAACCATTGCCCCTTGAGTACCTGGTGTTCTGATCTGTACAAGATGATATAGCACATCTTAGGTTCCTAGTGTTCTGACCGACAGAAGTTCTGATCTCTGCTAGGAAAAGGAAGCACCGGCTTTATCTTTTTTTCTTTTATTTCTCCCTGCTCTTCCTGTGTCTCCTCAGTAATACAACTTGGGTTAGAGAGTCAAATCATCATTGTCAGCCTTAACATCTGGGTTTCTTCCTGCCGTCCTGGCTGTACCACCTGCCTTAGGGGGTTGCAGGTAGGGGCCCTGGCAGTCCTCCTGCTGGGCCTGGGTATCCGTGAGGAGTGTGATCTGAGCATGTCCTTGACCCTCCTCAGGCCCCGCTAAGTTATAGCCCAGTGATCCCTTCTGTGGTTGCATGCTGGAACCTCCTGGGGAGACACCGTTGTCATCTCTTGAATGGGACCTAGGCATCGGTATGTTTGTAAACTACCCTGGTGATTCCAATCTGCAGCCAAGGCTGAGAACTGCTCTTCTGTCCGGAGCTTCCTCCAGCTGGAGTCATGCTAATTATGTTGAGGTCTGTTTTTCCTGCTGCATCCTCACCCCCACTGGCAGAGGTTCCTGAGCTAAGTCAGCTGCAGTGTGTGCCAGGGAAACTCAGATTCACAGGCTCCATCCCATGCCTTGGTCAGAGGCTGCAGACCACTGGTCCCTGCCCACTGTCTCACAAGTTGATATGGAGGGCAACTGACAAGTGAGTGTGGATGATTTAGAGCCAACATCTCTTCGCTACTTGAAAAAGATGAAAACGAAACCTAAGTCCAGTCAAACAGCCGTTCCAGTCAGAAATGTAAAGCAGTAGGACTTCCCCCAGTAGCTCCATAGAGCACTCTCAGTTGTCACCCTGGACTCTTTGCTGTGCCAGGCAACAGCTCTCAAACCACTGCCTCTGAAGCATCTGGAAAAGTTGTGAAATCATACACTGCTAGAGCCTACCCCTAGGGTTTGTGATTCTGTAGGTCCAGGATGGGGCCTGGGAATGTGCATTTCTAACAAGTTCCCAGCTGCTGCTGTTTCTGGGCTCACACTTTGAGATCCACCTTCAGCTGGACCTTCTTTACCCCCAGCCACTCCTAACTGAATCATGCCAAGGGATGGTGTGAAGGCCAGGGGTCCCTGGTGGACAGAGAGGACCCCATGCTGGCCTTGGTGTCCTCCAATTTCCACTCCTACCTCCCAAACAGAATTTGGTTCCTCTAGTCTCCCCTCACCCTGGCTTCTTGATGGAACTCAGTTTGCCCCCTTTCCAGCCTAATCCGAATTAGAGTTTGCTTCTCCATCTCAACTCTACTGAGTATTTTCTCCTCCTGGGTCCCTGCCTCCTTTTGCTATCAACAGGGATGGCAAGAGTGACATTTAACTCCATGACACTTAGGCCATGGCCATGACCTCCCTGGCCATGCCCTCAGCATCATTCTGCCCAGAGTATAAAATGTTCAGGGGGAACTCCAAGCTGCGTGGCTTCCCTCATGCCCAGGTCAGCAGGAGCTGGCTGGGCGATTGCCATTGAGTTCATGATAAGACTGATCTCTTCTGCCCTTGTCTTCCAGAATTTAAGGAGAATTTGCTTCTGTTGCTCTGTGCAGCTAGAGAGTCACACTGATGTGCACCTGGGCCGGGACTTCTTCCTGAACTACCAGCCCTCAGCCCGCTCCAGCACCTACGTCAACCTGCGGGAGGTCTCCGGCCGGGCCCGGCTCCCCCCGGGGGAGTACCTGGTGGTGCCATCCACCTTCGAGCCCTTCAAGGATGGCGAGTTCTGCTTGAGAGTGTTCTCGGAGAAGAAGGCCGAGGCCCTGTGCGTGCTCTTTCCCTCCGTGGTGGGGGAGGGTTGTCCTAGAGTCTGGGACCAGCTGAGGGAGACAGCCAGATGCAGGGGCAGGTGAGCGGTCAGCTGTGTGTGTGGAACCGGCCCCTGGCTCCCAGCTGCTGCTTCCCAGAAGACATTTGTGAAACACCACAGGTCCTGGGGCTCCTTGATGGGACGTGTCCTCCTGCCCCCTCTATTGTGGTCCATGGAACACTAGGGGAATTGCAGAACACAAAAAGGCCAGGCTAGAGCCAGGTCATCAGGAGTAGCCTAGTTAGAGTCTTCCACCCCGCAAGAATGCGCAGGTGAGGCCCAGGGACTGGGATATAGATGACAGTGCCATCTCCTCTCCATGGTGTGTGTGCACACACACCCACACACCACATGCACACATGCACAAATGTGGCTGTGAGTTTGCTGCCTCATTCCTCCCAGGCCATATTAACAAGGCTACATGTAGCTGAGTTCCCAGAGGAGGAGAAGAGCGATGACTGGGGCAATTTGGGGAGAGACTCCCTAAGAAGAGTGGTCCACCAGGGCGAAAATTCTAGAATCCATAAAAGGCCTACTGAACTTGGCAGTTCTCATCTCTGTTGAAAAACCCAGGGTAGAGGGAGGGGAGGAGAGGTGAAGGTGAGGGATCCTAGTCAAAAATTCCCACGATCAGTTTGATGTTAGGAACTGAAGGTCTTGGGTGCAAAAGCCGAACCCTTGGAAGAGTCAAAAACTTCCTACAGGGAAGCGGCTGTGGCTCAATCAGTGGGGCTCCCGTTTGCCATGTGGGGGGCCCCGGGTTCGGTTCCCGGGGCCTCCTGGTGGGGGCGGGCCCGCCTGCGCGGCGTGGTTGGCTGACCCGTCGAGCGCGAGCAGCAAGGGGGGGATAAATGAATAAATAAATAAAATCTTTAAAAAAAAAAACAAAAAAAAACTTCCTACAAGAACCTTATCATTAGCTAGGCTTTTTACTCACTGTTTAGTTTCTTTCTTTCCTTCTTTGTGTTTCAGAGAAATTGGGGATATTGTAGCTGGAAACCCACATGAGGTATGCAATCTTTTTTATTTTTTATTTTTTTTTTTGCTACAGTTGCTTTATTTTTTTTTACTTTATTTTGTACATTTAATAATTGAAAATATAAAAAATTAAAAACTAAAAAGTAAACACAGATGAATAAATATATACATTTCTCAATTAAATGTACTGGATACACATAAAAATTTTTTTTTAATCAAACAAAATGTTACACAATATATTTGGTTCATAATAACGTATGATTTGTGTCTGGCTTGCTTTGCTCAACATAATGTCCTCCAGGTTCATCCATGTTGTCATATGCTTTTCTTCTTACAGCTGCATAATATTCCATCATATGAATAGACCACAGTTTGTTTATCTATTCGTGCAAGCTTTTAGTAAGCTAAACTCTGACACTATTGCCCAGCAGTCATTTGTGGTTTCTTCCTGGTTCATAAAAGTACTTTACTTATTTATGAAGGCTAGTAACTTTTTTTTTAGGAGGTACTGGGGATTGAACCCAGGACCTCATACCTGCAAAGCAGTCACTCAACCACTGAGCTACACAGGCTCCCTGGATTGTAATATTTTATTTGTCAGGGCCACAACGTTTTCTAGCCCCTGCCTCTTCCTGATGCAGATGAGATAGAAGCAGCCCTGGAACCCAGGCTTCGTAGTGCATCCCTACCCACTGGGGGCAGGGGTCTCAGTGTCTCCCACATCCATCAGTTTGACCCACAGACCCACTGTGTCCTTGAGCAGTTCTGTGCTAGATCCCTAGGGTGGAATAGGGAAGGCAATGGGAGAAATAGATGCAGCCCCTGCCCTCAAATGGATTTCCTAGACTTCCAGTCTTTTCAGAGACACATGATGGAAGCATATGAAAAAGATGAAGGAAAGCTCATGCCAGAAATGGATGGAAACCTTGCAGGGCCTGTGTATATAGTCCTTGGGGGTACTGGTCTGGAAAGGGCCTGTGGAGGAGGTGGGTTCAGAGCAGACTTTGGAAGAGGAAATGTGTAGGGCTTAAAGTGTGCCTCTACCCGCTTTGCCCTCCCCACCCCCTCTTGGGCCTCCCTGTGCTCTCCTTCTCCTGAGGCAGCATGTTGATTGTGTTCCGAGGGCCAGACTATCTATGGCTATGGCCAGTGGGCACTGGGGTGGGGCAGGACTTTCTTCCTGAGGGCATGGGCCCTTCTTTCATGGCTCCATTCTGTCTACTAAAGGGATTGAGGGGTCTCTGACTGCAGATGCCACGCTGAGTACACCCCACCCCACCCAGCCCCAGCTGCTGAGCTTGTCTTCTTTGGCTGAATGGGGGGAGGGGAGGCATATTGAATTATTTGGTATTTATCGAGTTTGTAAGCTCATATTTGTGCAGATACATGAGAAAGTGCCAAATAAGGATCTATCTTACCCTGGGGTTTTATGGTGTGAGTTTATTAGATAGGAAGTTTGTGCCCCACGGTCTGTTCTTTCCCATTCCAGTTAACCCCTGTCCATGAACAGACAGGACCGCTCCCTGGGTTTTGGTGCACAGTAGTGGGCCCTGTGGTCGACAGTGCCTCTTGCCTCAGCACCTCCAGTCTCTGGCCCCAGAGGCCCTTTGCTGGCTTGTGGCTTTTGGTGATCTGAACTCCCACCTCCTGCCCCAGTTGCAGCTCCCAGCTTAGCATCCTCACGGTTCCCAGGCAGACATACCTTTCACAGTCAGCCCCAGGTATCTACACTCTGCCAGTGTAGACAGCGTGGATTCTGAATCCACAACTCAGGTGGTTAGAATGATCCTCCCCTGCCCTCTTGTTCTCTGTTAAATCAACTTAAAACTGGCTCTAAGTCCCCATTGCACCAGCTTGGTAGGAGTTCATTCTCAGTTATTATCGGGATTCCCCATCTCCAGTTCCTAGGTTCTTGCGATTTTCTGAAACACTGAGGCAATAGGAAGGCTTTTCTGATCATGGGTCCACAATGGCCAGCCCTGAGATGCCCCCATCTCAGCTGACAGGTCCCTTCATGTCTGATGGCTCTTGGGCTTCTGTACTTGGCCTGGAATCTTCTGTGAACAGGGAGCCCCCAGGCCTAGGGTCTAGCCTCAGGCCATGGAGCCATGCAAGTGTTCCCAGTATGTGGACTGCCACCTTCCTCCTGGTCTCAGGGAGACTCTGCCTTTTCTCTCTAGGACACCCCTTCCCCCTGACTGCCCCAACATGCACAAGGTTACCCAGCATTATGACTTCATGGGGCTCAGGCTTTACAAGAGACAGGAAGAGCCATTGCCTCCAAGAACTGTTTTTATCACTCCAGAAATCTCCAAGTCATGGAGACTGAAAGGCCTGCCCACCTGCTTGGAATGGGAGAGGGAAAAAACACAGGGTGTACAAATGCATTCCTGGAATTTAGATGTGTTCACTTTGAACAGGTTTGTGAAGGTGCCATCGACATGTGATGTAATAGCAACAAAATAATGTCTTATTTTTACCATGCTGCCTTACCATGTACAATACTTTTTCACAGATAATCTCTCAGGACGACAAATAACTTTGTTATAATAAGTTCCTTGAGAACAAGGACCATCTCTTGTTCACCATTGTATCTCCCACATAGATATAGAGCAGTTACCAACATGGGCCAGGTATTCAATAAATCTTTTTTTGAATGAATGAATGAATGAACTATGAAGTACAGTATTTACTGTACTTCATATAAAGGCATCTTCCTCACTCCCTGCTGTCCAAAAATTACCCTATGTCCAGGGATACCCCTGTGGCAGAGTGCCTGCTACCTACTAGTGTTTGCCAATATCCATATACTATTCTAGTTTTGTTTTATTTTTTTTTAATATGTAATTTTATACTTCTTTTTCATGAATAATAGAATATTACTCCATGTCCAGAATTCATGGACTTCCTACTTGATTTCTCATAGTATATAATGTAATTGTATTACATGAACACAGTAATGTTGCTTTTCTACAAAACTACTTTAAAATTGTGTGTGTGATGAGATGTGTTTATCATTTTTTCTTCTAAAAATCTACATGTATTTTTTAATTTGTTCATCTTATACATAAACAAATATGTTAGGCATTAATACCCCCATGTTATAGCTGAAAAACAGCCTGGCAGAAGTCAAGTGTGGTAGGACACAGCGCATCTGTTCTGGTTATCGTGCCAGAGGGTGGTGGTGAAATGCAATGGGCTAGGGTTTGAATCTTGGCTCCACTATTTACTGGCTGCATGTATGGTCTCAGCCAGTTACTTAGCATTTTTAAGCCTCAGTTTCTCCAAGTGTGAAATGTGCATAGTAATAGGACTGACCTCATAGGGTGGTTGCGAATATTAAATGAAATAATCGATGTGACATTCCCGACAGGTAGTCAGTACACAATAAAGAGAAGAACTAGGATTACTGTTGTTACTTGTAGTAGTTCAGTATCATCAGGTCATATTGGACCTTTTGATATTTCTGAGTTACAGTTTTAGGAGAAATTGACCTGCCCTACTCTTCTAGCCATCTGGAAAGCACATGATTTTTCCCACTATCTGGTGGTGACATTTGAACCAAAGTCATTCTATTTTGAATAGAGTCCATAGTCGGATCAGAAAATTGTTGGACAGAGTAGTTTATAAAATAGTTTGCCATTTTTAAAGGATTCTGACACACATTAGCTCTTATTTGATTTTAAAAAATGACCCCATGAAACAGGCCTTGTTAATTTAATGTTAGAGTTGAGGAAATGGATGTTCAGAGCCCTGAAATGCTCTCCAGTAAGTGGCCAATCTGGTATTTGAACTCTGGTCTTTTGGCTCCTGGTTCTGCTATTTCTACTAGGCCTTGTTCTTAACTACTTTTTAATCCTGCTACTCTATGAGAATTTGATAAAAGCTAAGAAAAATGCGTACAAACACTACCCCAAATTTCCATGCAATTTTGGGAGTTCAAAGATACAGTTCAAGCCTCCCTACAGTCAGTTTTTCTGCCTTTCTGTGCAGGTGATTCATCTGAGCCCCCAAAGTTGAGGGTTGGTGGGGATCAGTTTCCCACATCCCTCTGACAGGTGCTTCTAGACCCCAGCCCTGCATCCCCACTGGGCTGGAAGCTCCCTGGGGCAGAACTTTGTGTGTCTCTTTTGTTTATCTCCATGTGCCCCTATTGAGCCCAATCCTGGCCCTCAAGTGGTATTCAACTATGGGCTAGAGTAGACTTATTGGTATTCTACTATAGACATATTGCGATTCTAGCATTGGAAGAGATTACAGCATTGATGTGGAGGCAATGGCCACTGGAGGCTCTGGGGGCAGGGGGAGGGTAAGACAGGTGTAATGCAGGGGCTTTTTGGGAACTTGGGAATTGTTCTGAATGACATTGCAATGACAGATATAGGCCATTATATATCTTCCCATAACCTACAGAATTGTGTGGGAGAGAGTGTAAACTACAATGTGAACTATGGTGCATGCTCAGTGGCAATGTCCCAGAATGCGTTTATCAATTGAAATGAATGTGCCACACTAATGAAGGATGTTGTTTATGTGGGAGGGTGTGGGAGGTGTGGGGAGCTGGGCATATGGGAATCTTTATGTTTTTTTTTGTGTGGCATTTATGTAATCTAAGTGTCTTTAAAAAAATAAAAATAAAAAAAAAGAGGTGTTCAAAAATTGTGAACGAATGGGTGAACTTTAAATCTCCATTTTTCCTTCTCTTCACCTAGCTCCATTTAAACTTTGCACTTACGCTTCATTTTAGCCACATCACAGTGAAGTGGATCAAGACAGTGGCCAGTTCCAGAGCCTGTTTGAGAAGCTTGCGGGGAAGGTGAGCGGTGGGCAAGTGTGCCTTCCCAGATAGGTGTGGAACTGCTCAAGAATGCTCACTTCAGTCTTTTAACCCTTGAGACTACCTGAGTAAAGAGTCAGGCTGTGGAACTCAGGGTCCCACAGCCTTGTCTGTTCCCGCCTCTTCTCTTCAATTCCAAGGATCTTTCCTGCACTACTGGGAAAATAAATGCAGTCCTGGGGCCACTCTTCTTGCTGCCTTAGGAAACAGAAAACCTGAGCCTCCAGGTCCTGCCAGCAGCCTTTCTGTGTGTAATTTGGCCCTGTCAGATCAGGGCCTCTGACTGAGAAGCTGGAGCAGCAAAATCTCTCTAAATCAATACCCTAGAGGTGAAAGGAATCGCTCAGCCTGGGGGAAAGCTGCTCAGGTCACCTGGCTGCACTTCCCTGCCCCCTCTCTCCTGCCCTCAGGGAGGCCAATGGCACTCAACTCCGAAGATGCCCGAGCACCACTCTGGGGTGCATCGAGCCTGGGAAAGAAGCCACAAGCACCTGCTGCTCTTTTTCTCCCTTCCTCCTGCTGGCTGGGGTTCATTTTGATTCCAGTCCTGTGGAAGCCATGAAGCAAGTTAGAGCAGACCTGGGATTAGAAACGGCACAACTAGTCCCATAAATACAGCAAATGCATTGCTCTTGGGTGGATAATGAGGTGTGCCAAGGAGCCTCGGAAGGGGGAAACAATGCTTTTTGCCTCTCAGGGACACTCAGGGCAAATTTCTGGACCTGAGGATGGGATAGAAGAAAATGTATCAGAATCCTTTGCAGAAAAGGGACCTGGGAACACAGTTCCTTTGCATAGCTATTGAAAAGCCTTGCACAATTGTGTCCATTTATGTTTTAGATGGATGCCCAGACCAGCATTTTTGCTAACTAAACATTGTTCTTATCTGCCAAGGGGACTTATTCTGTTGAGAACCTCGATAACGATAAAAAAAATAAAAGCTAGCATTTGTCTAGTTCTTCACATACCTATCTTACTCTCTCCTGCGTGGGGCAGTATCATCACTCTCTGAGCTCTGAGAGTGAGCTGCCCAGAGAGGTTCAGGAACTGGCTGAGGCCACAGGCCTCCTAAGGGAGGGGGCCAAGGTTCAAATTTAGACTCTTGACATCTCAGCTCTTTCCTGGGATGCTAATGGGGAGTGGTATTCTTGGTATTTTTTATTTATTGGGGCCAACTCAGCTACCCTCAAAGGGCAGGGCTGCTTTGTGCAGCTCTTCTCTCTCCTATAAATCTATTTCCAATAGTTTTCCCAGGGCCTGGCAGGTGGAGGATAGACAATGAACACAGTAGGACCACCCCTGAGTACAAATAATAAAATCACACTTCAAGAGGGGAAGTGACTTTGCTAAGGTCACACAGCAAGTTAGGAGCTGAGTCAACATTGGAAACCAGATGTAGGGCCAGAGTGATTTAACTCTGCACCTCATCCACCCTTGCCTCAGGGACAGATTTTCCCTCTGGCTCAGTGTTTACCCCAAATGCATGTGGGGTATCCTATTCCCCTGAATTTCTGCTCCCAGTTTTATGTGACCTAGTCCATGAAATAGCAACTCTTATAGGTGTAGGGCAGTGGGAAAAAAAATGGCGCTTTGGAGTTCAGATCCCAGCTCTGCCACATGGCAACTGTGAACCCCAAGCAATTATATCCCATAAAAATGACAAATTGCATCATATATGTCTATAGCATGTAGCAGTATACAAAATCACTGCTTCCTTCACTTGAA
Source organism: Tolypeutes matacus (assembly GCA_026826555.1). NCBI lineage: Eukaryota > Metazoa > Chordata > Mammalia > Cingulata > Chlamyphoridae > Tolypeutes > Tolypeutes matacus. Next base: position 2,291,169 of record JAKSZT010054263.1, read on the forward strand.
AATAAATGCAGATTGTTTTGAGGATTGAAGATAGTCCACTGAGGATGGGTGGTACATAAGTGCTAGCTCCTTTTATTGCTTCTTGCCAAATCGTGTTTCCTGTTTAAGGAAGCCCTGTGAAAGGGGTCAAGACCCAGCCTCAGCGGCCAGCCGGTGTGCAGACAGTGCTCATGCTGTCAGCACACCCCTGCGGCCAGGCTGGTGGGGACCCCAGAGGAACTGAGAACTCGAGTTCTTCAAGATGTTACAGGCTTTTCAAATCAGTGACCACGGACCTGGTGTCTGACCATGGAGGAGGCTGCACATTCATTCGATGTCTTGAAACGCTTGTCAGGGCCTGATGTGACTTACCTTCCTCTTCCTAGGATTCGGAGATCAGTGCCGGGGAGCTCAAGAAGGTTCTGAATAGGGTGTTTTCCAAACGTAAGTTCCCGATTGGGAGCCTTTCAGAAAGTCTGGAGGAGCCTGAGAGAGATGCTGGGGTCTGACTGGGGACAGACATTGGCTGGTATTTTTGGTGGTCTCCTACCATGGAGATGATGTCCCCTCTTCCAGTGGTCCTGATTCCTATTCCCCTTTTCTGTTTAAATAGGAACAGACATAAAATTCGACGGATTTGACATCAACACTTGCAGGGACATGATCAGCCTGTTGGATGTATCCTTTAATTGTCACATTATTTTTACTTTTCTCCCTATTTTTAATGAGTCCTCAAGCTTTTCCAGGGAGAAAGAAGGGAAGGATGAGAGGAGAAATGAGCATTTATTGAGCATATGTCAGATATTTTTCTGGAAGCATGGAGGTGATCTCCATTTTGCAGGTGAAGGAACCAAGGTGTGCAGTTACTCTATCAGTTAATCATGGAGTTCCTCCCACTACAATCCATTCCCACCCCCACCCCCCATCCCATACGCTCCCTGTCACTATCTGGGATTTTGTCTCAGAATCAGACAGCCACAACCAATAGCTCAGAACTGTCACACAGGGTAAAACCTATTTGCTCCCGTTGATCAGATTTAGCCCTCACTTTATATTGAGGAATGTGCAGGAGTTTTGGGGAGGAGTGGAGAAGGTTAGGGCACGTGAGATGGAGGGAACGGCTTAAATGAAGGCCCCAGGGTGGGTCCAGCCAACCAGTCTTCATAGTGGTGATCGTGGAGGCAATTTCTGTAGAACCCAGAGCCTTGGAGGGTTCCCCTCAGTTCTTAGGGCCTCTTATTTGATGAGCTGCAATGATCTAAGTGTATGATTCCTTCCCCTCCTGTGGGAGGAATTATTTGCATTTGTGTGCATTGTCAGGTAGAGAGGTCCTAGATAACCAGACTTCTGCTTGGGTCATCAGGAAGGGAGAGATGGTCCTGTCTTGTGGTCCCAGAGCTCAAGGTGGCTACCGCCTGCAGGAGGTCTGTTCAGCCCTTCCATAGAGCCATGTGGGTAACCATTTAATTTACAGGCCATGAAGAACTCGTAAGTGTTGACTCACTATACTCCAAATAGTTCCTTGATATCCCATTCTCATAAACCCCTGCTCTTTGGCTTCAGTTGAGTTTTGAGAGTTGTCTTGCAATCACCCATTCCCTCTTCCCAATCCTATTTGTATTTCTCACGGCTCCAAGGGGGCTGTGGCCCTGCCAGTCTTCAGGAATTTTCATTTCCATAGTTTAGATGGTGAAGGGCAGTGGTTCTGAACTGGGAATGCAGCAGAACAGCCCTTGGAGGTTTTTTTTTTTTTTTTTTTTAAATTTTATTTATTTATTCATTTATCCCCCCCTTGCTGCTTGTGCTCGCTGGGTCAGCTAACCACCCCGTGCGGGCGGGCTTGCCTTCACCAGGAGGCCCCGGGAACCGAACCCGGGGCCTCCCATATGGTAAACGGGAGCCCTACTGATTGAGCCACAGCCGCTTCCCCCTTGGAGGTTTTTTGATTGTTTGTTTTTAACAACTTTATTGAGATAAAATTCACACACCATACAATTTACCCATTTAAAGTACACAATTCAATGGTTTTTAGTATACTCCCAGACCCGTGTACTCATCACCACACAATTTTAGAGCAGTTTCATCTCCCCCCAAAGAAACCACATGTCCTCATTTCCCCCCCAACCTCACCCTCCCTGCCCTAGGGTAACACTAATCTACCTTTTGCCTCTATTTGCCTATTCTGGAATTTTTCTATAAAGGGAATAATATAATGTACAGTCTTTTGTGGCTGTCCTCTGTCGCTTAGCATGTATTTCAAGTATTGTAGCATGTATCAGTATTTCATGGCCCACAAAATTTAAAAAATAGTTGCCTGAGTCTCACTCCTGGAGATTCTGCTTCAGTAGATCTGAGATGGGGCCTGGGTCTCTACAGGCAATTTCAGTGTAGCAGCTGGACTGAGGACCATTGGTGTTTGGGATCAAGGACTTTGGAGCAGATGGGGTTCAAATTCTGGCTCCACCACTTATTAGGTGTGTAACCTTGGGAAGTCCCTAAAGCCTCGGAACCTCAGTTTCTTTTTCTGGAAAATGGGGATAACAAAATCTACCTTGTATGGTTATTGTGAGATGAAATGAGATGCTGTAGGGCATTTACGCCTTTTAAATACTGCTGTTCTGAGCTACGTTGGTGGAATTATTACTGAGCCTCTCGAGTCTGTGATGCCTTCAACACTCAGGGGCAATCACTGATTCAAGAACACAGATTTTCTTAAGGGGTGGGGTTTATACTTTTAGGTATAAACATGACTTTTTATTTGGTTCATTGAAGGACGTAGGAGTCTGTTTCAAAATTTTAACACCAGTGCTAAAACACACCAGTATCTATATAGTTTAGTTGTGACTCGTGAGAAAAAACAGAGTTTCAAAATGCTTTAACTTGATGAGGACAAGGACAGTTCAAACTCAAATCCTCATCATCTAGCACAGTGCTCAATAAATATTCGTTGAATGATGGTAAACTGGACAGAGAGAATTCCACGTCACCCCTCACCTATTTTGGTTGTGTAGCAGCCTATGAGCCAGGTATGCTTTGGGACCATGCCCCAGTGCTCCAAGGATCAGTGTTGGGAACCACAGATCTCTCTGTGAAGTGTCCCAACAAGCTCATGTAGACTGCTGTGGCTGAGAATCCCAGCACGGGAACTCCTGATGACTTTTCTGATTATGCTGTGTGGCAACCACCCAACTTAATTATTTGAATAATCAATCACAGATTTAAATCCAGAAGCGACAGTAGAGATCATATAGTTCAACCCTTACAATAACCGTGGATGGTTAGAGTGTTAAATATAATTAAGATATTGCTATGAGCTATTTAGGCTCATGACTCACTCTTTGTTCCTAGTTCCATACTGGTGACCTCAGAGGAGGACCTTAGTCAGTGCTTGACTTTTTAAGCCTTATTTGAATTTGTTTCCCATCAACCCTTAGCCTCCATCACCCCCGCTGCCCTTCTTACTTACTGCAGGCGTGGAAGGCTCACAAAGGCACTCATTATGTGAGATCATAAGAGATAGAAACCTAGAAGGCACATCGAATTAATTCAGGTTCTATCATGTTGGTCTTTAACATGCCTAGAGCAATGGGACTGGCACCTTGGGACTGGTGGAATTCAAGACACTCTGGCTGAAGATTCAGAAGTACCTGGTAACTGTCCTCTATCTCATGGACATCCTCTGGGCTCTGGCTTCTCTTGATTCTGTTTCCAGGCCCTCACTCTTCCTGACAGTCACTGCTGGTCTCTTTCAGACCCTAGTCTGACCAGATGCCTAATCATAGTCAAAACCACCAAAAAAACCTGGACACTTTGTTCAGGATAGAATGAGAAGGCATAAGAAAGACACTTGTGTCACTTCCTTCATTGAAAGCCCTCCACCATTCAGAGGACAAAGGCTTGCCAGCATTGGCCTTCAGCCCAAACTTTTATATTTGTTCTAAATACTTCCCGGGAGTTGTCGAGGAAGTCTCTTCTTGAGGTGTCCCTGGTTTTCTAAGAGGCAGTGGGCTGGAGAGGAGATGGTTCTGGCAAGGAACACGAACGGCTGGAATTTCCCTTCTGCTTCAGGAGATCTACCAGGAAACTGATTATAACCACTCTGGGACTATCGATGCCCACGAGATGAGGACTGCCCTCAAGAAGTCAGGTGAGGACGCACCATCTTGACAAGGCATATTTTAAATCATTACAATGACGATCACTGATGACTGTCGGTGGTTGTTATCTTAGGTTTGAATATCGATGTGACAACAAAGATTTGTTGAGTAGCTTCAAGGGGGATGTCCAGCAAAGGGGGATATTGATGGATTTTGTTTAGAATAACACTTTAGACTTTTCCTGCTAACTTTGCCTGTTTCTGGGAAGGTAACAGCAATCAGAAGGTCCAGCTGTGAAGGAGAAGGGCAGGGGACTGGCCAGAGAGGCAGTCCCCTCACCTTCTCTGCTTTTCTTGCTCTGGTTGATGTGACCCATGGCCAAGTTAGTGTTGAAGCTACAGGCCTATGCTCAGGACCAGGGGAGGCTCAAAGGAGATTAACTGGTCAACCAGACACCTTCTGGGATCCTTTGGAGGAGGCAGAGGTTGCAGATTTATACAGAACTAAAGGGGAGCTCTGAAATGTTGGTTGCTTGAGTCTTTACTAGAGGCAGTTGTGAATCCTCACAGCTCTCCTTCCACTCCACCTGTGACCCAGAACCCCTCTGCTCTTCAGGCTTCACCCTCAACAACCAGGTGCAGCAGACCATTGCCTTGCGGTATGCAGACAGCAAACTCAGCATTGACTTTGACAGCTTCATTGCCTGTATGATCCGCCTTGAGACCCTCTTCAGTGAGTCACCCTCTCATCTAACCCTATCCCATTTCTTCTGTGGTGCAGGATGTGGCGGAGGGCAGGGCCAGGAGGCACTCTGGAGTTGCCTTTGGGAGGTCAGAGGATCAAAGAAACCACAGTGGGGGCTTCAGTCCCTGTGGCACCCTTGGGGTAACGGGAAGCAGAAATCAAAGGGGTCAAGGAAGTCCCACCTGGCCAGACCCCAGGTCAGAGGCTGCCTTATAGAGACTCAAAAAGCTGCCATTGAGATTATTGTGTACCTACTATGTGCTTTCATCATCTTTATGACTGAGTGCTGGTTACTGTCCTAAACAGTTTTTAGTGACTGTTCACATGCATGCCTCCACTGGGGACAAACTGAGAACCCCGCTGCAAGGCAAGAGGTGTTCTTCTGCCACCTTGGGCCTGGGGCTCATGTGGCATTATCCTGCTAAGGGAAAAGGGGGTTTTCCTTCCACTGAAAGGTGAGAGGGGTAAGTTCTAAAGGGAAACGGCCAGGCAGCCAGAACCAGAGCTAAGGGACTGGATTGCCAACAAACCAGGCAACCGCAGACCCCAACTCTGTCAAAAGAATCGCAAGTTTCACCTGGAGCTTCTGAGGGTGGAGATGCCAAAAGGACCATCTCTGTTGACAACTGGAAATTTGTCCATTTGGGCAGGGACATCCACTACCTAAAAAGCTCAGCCTGGGCACTATATCTGGCTCATGCTTTCAAAGGTCCCTGGGGCTAGGTGAGGAGTTGGGGTGAGGCACGGGAAGGGGAGGGTGCTGGGTGGGTTAGGGTTGGCCAGAGGAAGCTCTCTGGCTGTTCCAAAGTTCAGGAACAACTTTGTCTAATTTCATCCTTTCTTTGTCATTTTAGAAATGTTCACACTTCTGGACAAGGACCAGAATGGCAACATCCAACTCTCTCTGGCTGAGGTAAATGGCCTGAGTTTTGATGAACTGATTACTGACGGTAATTTTGAGGTTCTTAGATGGTATAGGTGCTGAGTGGTGTTTATTCCTATTGAACTCTCTCAATTCCATGTGCATGCCATGCCTTTCTGTGGTGGGAATTGGGGATAGGAAGGTGATGGTCTGTTAGGCAGTCTTTTCTGACCTTTTAATTTATTTTTATTATTGAAAAGATTAAGCTACAGGTACATTTCAAACCATTTCAGAGATGCAAGCCCTTGTTCATTTGGATGGAATTATGGCTAGTGGGTACAATTCAAAGTGTCTGACTGCTGGGACCATGTGTCAGATTGACATGTAGAAGGATATCAGAAACAAAAATGAAATTGCAACAAGATGAAATGAAGATGTGAAATAAATGAGTGCTTTTACTGTGTACAAAGTCACCTAACAGTTTATGCAGAAAACATTACACTGCTTCCACTGAGCAGGACTGCAGCCCCGAGTGCAGAGGCCTTTGGCCGGAGGGGACAGCAGGAGGCTAGAAATGTCTCAAGGGCTAGGGTCAGGAAGGAGGCACTGGCCCTCCACCTGCTTTTGCGGCGGTGGAACTAGAGGACCAAGTTGGTCCTTTTCTTCTCTAAAATGGGAAAGATATTGGCCTTTTTCTGTGATCTAGAAACATATCTGTGGATTCCTACAGACACCCAGGTGATAGTGTTGAACCTAAAATTGAATGAACATATATACACAAATTATCTATATAATTTATTTATATATAATAATATTAAATATATTATTTGCAACTGTATATATATTTCCCATATATAAGGAGTACACATAGGAACGTATATCAAAGAACACACACCCACCAATTTTTGGCAGTCCCTTTTGGGTCTAGAGCTCTGTCTAAGGCACGTTCCTATAGTGCTCTGGTTTAGGAGTTAGTGATTTTGCTGAGGGCTTTCCTGCCTCCCATTATCGAGCAAAGCACTTGCTGAAGAACAGAGATGGATAAAGATGATACCCGTGTGAGGCAGGAGAGCACCCACCCCAAAGCCGGTGGCTCCCAGCGTGGCGTGAGCTCACCCTAGCTCCTCTCTTTCACAGTGGCTGTGCTGCGTGTTGGTGTGAGCCAGTTCGGAGATCGTGATGCTTCCTGCCTCCCGCTTTCCCCCACTTCCTGGCCATGTTGTGAAAATTTGTCCCCAAGGGGCTTTGATCTGTTACTCTTTCTTGCTGATGACTGTTCCGAGAACCTGGCCTGTTCCCCTGGAGCAGTCTGGTAAGCCCTGTGTCTCTTAGCAGCTATATCGGAGCTGACTCGCAGGGGCCAGCCGGAGAGAGGGATCAATAAAGTTGTGGGCCAAATGGTTTCTGCCTTTCTCCAGTGATATGCAACCTGGGGACTGCCTTGGGCTCTCCATGCTTTAGGAAAGAAGCTGTTCTTGGGAAATGAGACAGCCCGAAGCTGCAGAAGGAATGAAAATGTGGTTTAATTTCTTGGAGAGAGGGCTTCCTACAGATGCAGCTGCTTCTGGGGTTCCACCCTCAGCCCTCCCAAGGGAACACGGAGTAGGGATGGGCTGCCGGGGGGGAGGGGAGGGGAGAGCAGGTCTGCCTCCCCTCCTTGCAATACTGTGCCTGTCACCATCTGCAAGGCTAAAGGTAAATTATTGCTGAAAGGAATTCTTACCTGACAAATAGCTAGAGGGGCAATGCAATTCAAGTTAGTCTGGCTCAGAGCTGAACTGGGGGGATCTTTGTTGTTGGTAAGAAAATAGGCACCACAGGCCAGTGTCCTGATGGGTAGGTGGGCTAGAGCTGGCTACTCCAGGCCAGGGGCTCTTAACCTTTTTTGTTCCCCGGACTCCTTTGTCAGGCAGGTGAAAACCACGGGCCCCTTCTCAGAATGTAATGGCGGATAGTTTTATCACACTCAACATCACCATGTCTTTAAATTAAACTTTAGGATTATACAAAATTACGCTTTACAACTTCCCCATAATTTCAATATCTGATAACCTAACACGGTTCAACATCTGTTCAAATGGTCATTTTCAGCAAGCATTTAGAAATTCGGGTCTTCCCATGGCATCGTAAAACCATCTCCACCATCCTTACCAACCTTTTTGCAGGCAGTTATCCACTGCACTGAGAACATGCTACATCAAAATAAAAATCAGGGAAATGGGTGTGGCTCAAGCAATTGGGCTCCCGTCTACCATACAGGAGGTCAGAGTTTGATTCCCAGGGCCTCTTGGTGAAAGGCAAGCTGGCATGAGTGGAGAGCTGGCGCAGCAAGATGATACAACAAAAGGAGACACAGAAGAGAGACAATGAGAGACACAGCAGACCAGGGAGCTGAGGTGGTTCAAGAGATTGAGCAGCCTCTCTTCACTCTGGAAGATCCCAGGATCAGTTCCCAGTGCCACCTAAAGAGGAGACAAGCAGATATAGAAGAACACACAGAGAGCAGACAGCAAGTGCAAAACAATGGGGACGGGGGAGAAATAAATAAAATAAATAAAATAAAAATCATTCCAAGTCCACACTCTACTGTGTATTATTTAATAAATATATCCTACCCACACCAACACATCCTCATAAGAATAATATATTTTTGAATTTTCAATTCAAGCTCACGGACCCCCTGAAATCTTTTCATGGACCCTTTAGTTAAGAACCCCTGCAGTCTTTGGAAATGAAGTATAAAGGAGGCTGAGATACTGGAGTGAAAAGGCACACACTGCTTGGCCCTGTATTTGCCTGATCAACAATTAACTTTCTACTTCCAGAAGCGGACCTAGACGAAAGTGTCTTAAAGGAACATAACTCGTGCATATGGCAAAATACATCAGTTATAGTGATGCCTTAAATTCTCCTATACCCAGTGAGGAAGAAGGGAGGCATTTCTTACTTGAAGGGAGGAGGTAAAAGCTTTGGGATCTCACCACTCAGGCGGGAAGGTGGGGTTGGGGTGGGGAGGGTGCTTTGGGGTCTCAGCTCTCACGTAGGGTTCAGTTCATCTGATGGTAGAGAAGGAAGTATGTTTGTTTTCATAGCCTGTGGAACCTGGAAGAAAATCAGTCCTTCCTGTCCAGTTGGAGTGTGGGGGTGGGAGATGGTGGTTTTGGGGAAAGACCCAGAGCTTCCTTCAGCAGGACTCAGCAGCTGTACCTCCGTCCAGCCACCCTCAGGCTGCCTGAAGATGCTCCATGGCTCCCTGACCTGCCCCTTTTGGGTGTAGCTGGTGTTCAAATGCTCACTGAGAGTGGGCTACTACCCAGGTACAAATCCCCTCCCTGCTTCCCCACTTCCCCAATCTTTTAAAAATATAGTAGTACAATCCAATCCTCTCTTGCATCTCAAACATAGTTGTGACTGCCTGAATTTAAAGTGTTATATTGGGGGCAGATGTGGCTCAAATGGTTGGGCGTCCGTCTGCCATATGGAGGGACCTGGGTTCGATCCCCGGGACCTCCCGGTAAAATTTAAAAAATATATTTAGAAGGTGCATGGGCTGCCAGGCTCTGTGTACCGGTGAGCCACCAGGCCCCGGGAGCCATGCAGCAAGATGATGGCGTAACAGGAGAGAGATGCAGGGGAGAGACAAAGCGAGATGCTCCGAAGGCCAGGAACTGAGGTGGCGCAGGTGGCAGAACACCTCTCTCCTACATCGGAGGTCTCCAGGATTGAATCCTGGTGAAGACTGGAGGAGAAGGATGAAAAGAGATGGCAGGAAATAGACACAGAGAATTGCCCAGCGAATGGACACAAAAACAGCAAACGGGGAAGGGGGGGCATTTAAAATGGATAAGGTAAATAAATAAATCTTTAAAGTGTTATGTTATAATCAAGTTGCAATGAGTAAGTTTTATATTTAAGGTCTACAGACTTCAACTACTTTAGGGGATAAACTGATAACCTGAAAAATACTATGTCTATTACAAAATGGCATTGGCTTTTGGTGGTCTCAGGTCCCAGGTAAGGATTTTCCTGGGGATTCCTTACCAAGACAGCCTATGAAGCAGGTTACAGATCCCAACACTACATAAGTTTTGCTTTCAAAGACTTATAATTTGCTTTATGCTCCCTTCTCCTCCCCAGATAAAGGCAAGAGCAGTTACTGCTCTTCGTTGTGGCTTCTTCCCTGGCCCCTAGGAGAGCATTCCACTGGAATCCTCAGGAACATTCCCGCAGCCCGCACAGCACTTTCATAGAGTGTCGTGTATAATGGCCTGCCTGGGATAGGTCATGAATGCAGAGATAGAAACTTTCTTGTTCCCCCAGAGCTTAGAACCATGCCTGGCACAGAGTAGACATTCAGTGAATGTCAAACATGTCCTTTCCTTTGCAAACGAGGAGGCTTTTGCAGAACACTGGCTTTGTTTTTCCAGCAGAGAGGATGGGTTTGCCCTGGTTATACACAGAACTTCTGACAGCAGAAGCCACAGTGGGGAATTCTGATGTATGCAAGTGTTAAGGCCGGGCCTCTGTGGGGTGCAAAGGGCTGTGGCAGTTCTGGGGAAACGGATGTCACTTGTGAGGCCCCAGCTGAGCTGCTCTCCCCTCTAGTTCCTCCCCCACCCCCACCACACTAGGAGCAGAGGAAGCTGCTGCCTGCTGTGGGATGACTGGGATGTCAGAGGGTCTTTGATTTGTGTGGACAATCCCCTGAGAGCTCTTGGATTCCCCCACCTTTTACCAGGAGAATCAAAAGCAGCTCAGTGGGAACCTGGAGAGATGGCTGTGGAGATCTAGGGCACTACTCAGCCTCAGTCCTCCAGAGCCAATTCATTCCACCTCTTAAAGGCACAGTTTGTTGTCTTATTAGTAAACATGGGGAAGCATGTGCCCCCTGCCCCCATCCAGACCCCAGACTCAGCTGAGACCTGGAACATGGAAGCTGACACTTGGGTGAGAGGTGTTTGGGCTGTCCTGCATATCCTGGGCAATTCCACACCAGTGGGGCCAGCTAGCCTCTGTCCTGAGAGCACAGAGTCAAGGATGAGCTCCCCCCATCCACCTGCCCAGGCTTCTGATGGTTATGCACAATCACAGAAGCAGCTCTGAGCAGGCTGGGAGGCTCAGGCAGAGCGCCCTTCCGCAGGTGGCAGGAGGCCCTTCCTGGCCAAGGTCATTCACCATAGCTCATCACAACTGGCAGAGGGGCTCTGTCACCACATCTGGGTGGTCTTGCTCTGGCTCCTCTGCTCCACTCTAATGCAACTCGTCCTCTGAGTCAGGGTGGAGGGTCCACAGAACAAAGTCTTCCCTTCTTCAGTCTGCTGTTGCTCTGTCCGCTTGACTAGGTTGACCTAAGCCTACTTTCTTCTCACCTCAAGCTTTAACCTGCCTAGCTTCTCAGATGCCCACCATACTTTTCACCTTGAGATGCTCCATTTCCTCTGAGCACCATTGCTTCTGGATCTGATTCCAGGATGTGTGCCGTCTGCCCCGTGCCAGCCCTTGGCTTCTCTGCTCTTCTCCCATGGGAAGCCCCAGGCCCTGATCGATGTCTTTCTGCCATACATTAACCCTTTCCTTTGACTTGTGGGTATGATTGGCCTTGAGAGTTCAATTGACAATAGAGAACCAAGACATCCATTGACTTCTTTGATGGTTAATTTCATATGTCAACTTGGCTAGGTTATGGTATCCATCGGTAGTACTGGCTTGATTGTAACTGGAGGTATTTTGTGAATTTAAATCATTAGTCAGTTGGAGAAGGAGGACCCACTCATAGGGGAATGGATGCTGATTTGGAGATTGCGAGTTGTGAAGATGGACTTTGACTTATCGCGATTTGGGGAGACCTGTGCTTGGTTCACCAGTTGACTGAGTACAGGGCTTTATGGGGGATGGAAATAGGACAGAGGACATTGTCCCAACTACTAAGTTGCTTAAGGTCTAGGGAAAATGGATTATGCTTCTCCCATCTCCCTGTGATGCTCTTGGGGGGCATCATGGGGGAGATCCTTTAATTAAATGAAACTTTCATTTTTCTTTTTGAAAAAAATTTCATGTAGATAAAAATAAAAATAACTTTACTGGAGCCCTATATATTATCAATTAGACTAATTTTTAATATTTTGCTTTGTTTATTTTATTACTTTTTGCAGAAGAATTTTAAAGTAAATCACAGCGATCATGACATTTTACCCTATATTATGCATTTCTAAAAAAGGACATTTTCTTATACAGGCACAACACTATTATCCAACTTAACAAAATTAACAATATTTCTTGAATAACATCTAATAACCAATCTATATTCAAATTGTCTTGATTGACTTCAAAATGTATTTTTACAGTTGGTTTGTTTGAATGGGGATTCAAACAAGATCCTCACTTGCACCTTTTAATCCAGGGCAATCATCCCCCTTTACACGTCCTTGAATGATTAACGAATAATTGGACTTGAAAAAAAAAGAATGCTGGCAATGTGAATTTGCTCTACATATTTTCTAGTCTAATTAAATCTCATGCAGTGCTTCCATTCCTTCCAGGCTTCCTCTCTCTCCCCAGGGCCACAGAGAAATCTGGATGGTGTACATGGCCTTGGAAATTGGGAAACAAGTATCTAATTTTTACCCCACCACGGCTGCCCCTGATATTCTCACTATCTAAAGCCTGCGTGGTCCTTGGAGATGGTACCTCCTGCTCCTGGGTCATGCTGCTTCCAGGGCCATCTGGGCTGGGTGCTCCTCTCTAGGGCCCTGAGCCCTGCCTGGGAGAGGGAAGCCAGTACCTGTGGGGAGCATCCCTTTCCGCCCTCTAGGAATCTCTCCTTTGGAATCTTTCCTGCCCCGCTCCTTGCTTCCTCCAGGGGCCTGGCTTTCAGAGAAGAAAAGCCCTCCAGCTGCTTCTGGTTGTCACAGTCCTCCCCTGAGACAGGCAAACACAGAGCTTGGCCACCTGCTTATGAGAGAACAGATACAGCCAGAGGCAGTAGTGAGTTATTCTGCTTACTGGGGAGACCCGAGAAGGGAGCACTCCAGACCTCTCCAAAAAGGGCTGGGACTCTCAGGGCTGGCATTTCACAGCACTCATTTATTGATTTAAACATCAGTCACCACTCCCTCCCACCTTCAGTAGGTTTCTACGGATCACCTAGATTGCCAGATTCTCTGTGACTCAGCTTTCTCCACGGTACAATGGGATAATATATGCCTACTTTACAGGATTGTTGTCAAGATTAATGAGATAATGCACAAAAGCACACAGAACAGTGCCGTTTTCCCAAGGAAACATGTCATTAAATTTTAGCAATTATTTTTGTGGCTTTTTTTTGTAGTTGTTACCATTAGAGGCAGCGTTTGGGTCCTTTTTGTATATTTGGGGTCTTGCCAACCAGGCTTCCCTTTGGTCCTGATCAGTTTAAGTTCTTAAATAGAGGCTACTAAAAAAATAAAAATAAAAATAAAATAGAGGCTCCTGAGGTTACACAGCATTCTCAGAGTTGATGGATCACCAAGCATTCCTTTTTTTTTTTTTTCTTTTTTAGGAGGTACTGGGAGTTGAACCCAGGACCTCGTACATGGGAAGCAGGTGCTCACCCACTTGAGCTACATCCACTCCCCCCAAGCGTTCTTTTCAATCAGTGTGGGCAGGGCTGTGCCTTCCCCCAAACCCTCCATTTGAGGCTCTGATGCTACCGTGCCTGTGGGAGGGGCAATGCCAAAGGTGAGCCTGCACGGAAGGCAATGCCTGTGTTAGTAAAAACAGGAAAGCAGATGGGAAAACCCTGGGATTTTAGAAGACACTGCCTTTCTGTGCATCTTGTGAGCCTTCAATTTAGGCTTGTTCAATTGACTCCAGTTCAACAAAAAGCAGAGGATTAGAAGATAAGAAACCTAATCTGGTGATGAAATTCAAGTCAAAATCATCCTCTGCTTAAAATTCTCCTGCTTATGCCCTGAAATGGATTGCTAGGGAGCCTGTTTCAGAACTCATGGACACTAATGAGTGGATTTACCCGGTGGACACAGGATGCTCCTGCTTGGTGCCTGGGCTCCTCCTGGGACCTGGAGCCGCACCACTTGCCATCCTGAGGTTTAGCAGTCATGGGGTGGTCTCTCAATAGACATTTCTTAAGCACTAACTTGGTGTCAGACTCAGTCCTTGCCCTGGGAGTTGTAGAGAGGATGTAAAAATGAATGACAGGTTCCTGCTTCTAAGAAGCTACTGTCTAATGGGAGGGACAGACCCATATACAAGTCACAATAACTTGAAACAGGGTGATGTAAGTGCTATCAGAGAGGTGCAGAGAGCCAGGTTTGCAACGTGTTAATACTATCTCAGGAAACAGAGTAGGTGCCATGCAGGCGGAGACTGGGCTTTGAGGGACGTGTAGGACTTTGACAGATGGAACTTCATTCATTCATTCATTCCATATTTATTAAGCATCAGTTATATTCTAGGTATTGTGCAGGGCACTAGTAAATGAGAAGGAAAGTTATTCCAGGTGGAGGGAAAAGCATGAGAGAAGGGAAGAGGATGGAAAAAGTGCCTGTTTGGAGAAGCCTGGACTCTACTGGAGGATTCCAAGCTGTGCTTTGAGGCTGTCACCCTATCTTTTTTTTTTTTTTTTTTAAGATTTATTTATTCCCCGCCCTTCCCCATTTTTTGCTCTCTGTGTCCATTTGCTGTGTGTTATTCTGTGTCTGCTTGTCTTCTCTTTAGGTGGAGTGGGAGAGAGGTGCTCAATCTCTTGTGCCACCTCAGTTCCCTGGTCTGCTGTGTCTCTTATTGTCTCTCCTCTGTGTCTCTTTTTGTTGCATCTTGCTGCATCAGCTCTCTGCATGGGCCAGCACTCCGCATGGGCCAGCTCTCCGCTTGGGCCAGCTTGCCACACAGGCCAGCTTGCCTTTCACCAGGAGGACCCCGGAATCAAACCCTGGACCTCCTATATGGTAGACGGTTGCCCAATCGCTTGAGCCACATCTGCTTCCCCATTCCTATTTTCTGTTCCATGATCCTGCCTATGTCAAGCAACGTAGTAGTTTTCCTTTCTATAGGAGAGGGAAAGAATTCCAGTCTACTCCCTAAATAGGGCAAGATCTCCCTAAATAGGGCAAGATCCTGAACCCAAGTTTCAGGTTGCTTGGTAATGTCTACCCAATCCATTTCCTGGGCCCGAAGGACCCAGAGAGCTCTTTGGACAGGCAAGAGACCCCTTTCATGGCTGCTGCCTGAGAGGAGGCCAAAGTACCTCACCATGGGGCCAGCTTGTGTCCTCTGGAGCTCTCCTCCCCTCTGAGGGTGAAGTAGTGAGGCCAACCCCCAGAGCCACAGAAGCCCTAGGAACAGTATCCTTTACGGGGAATGGTCTGGCTGATGCCTGGAAATGTTTCCCCAGAGCTGAAAAGCAATCCAGATGCCTGGTTGCTGGAGCTCAGTAGGCCTCCCACTTCCACCTGCATTCTTGAAACATTTACTACTAATTAATTTCTGAATTACACAACAATGCACTTCCTAATTACACAGGGGAAGCACTAGCAGCTATAAGGGGGTCGTTTTCTATTGCACAAGTGAGTCTAATAGATGCTTCCCCAGAAGTGAGAGGGAAGAGGGAGGCAGAGGAGGAGGGAAGAGAGAGTAAGACTGAGAAGAAAAGCATCAGGTCTGATTGATGGGGCCCTCCCCATCTCGGGGAGTATGGCTGTCACCTGGAGAGGTACTGCTCTCTGGGGATCTCAGCAAACCTTCCAGGAGACATGCAGCCGTCTCTGGGTTGAGATAAGAAACACTTCCTTGGGAACCTGCCAACTTTGCAAACACCAACACAGAAATGTAAATAATAACATGCAGATGCGATGCAAACATAATTATAGCCCAACATTAGGAGGAGAGAGACTCACTGGGGACTGGCCACATTTTAATATTGGAAACTTCCATTTTGCCACGTGGCAGTTAAAGCTGGGAGAGTCTAGTTTCTTTCCCTTTTTTTGCTTTTTGCTTTTTTTTTTTTTTTTTTTTTTTGAGTGTTTATAGTCCAGGCTGAACAGCACATAAAAGGAGTGGATTTCAAATCACGATGGAACATCTGGATTCTCGAATGTTTTGTAAGCTTATCAGACATTATTGAGCACCTGCTGTGTGCTGGGAAGTATAATAGGCAGTAGGGCTACAACTATGAATAAGGTGTGATACCTTTGGTATGTCACCCCAGTCTAAAGAAAGAGACAGAGGTTAAAACAAGTGGCTTCAGTATGAGGTGAAGGGGTTAAGGAGACATGTAAAGGGGGCCATGGGAGCATGGGGGTTCAGGCAAGGCCATGTGGAACAGAGAAGGGTGTGAACTAGGAGTTCCCACTAATCTTACCTGGATCTTGAGGCTCAGGGAGCCTCCCCCCTACCCAGCCTCAGTCACTCTCAGCATCAGGGTTACAGGTAGAAGGCTGCAGGCAATAGGGTACCTGGCTGGTGGGTTGTATCTGTCAGAATCCAGTAAGGAGACAGAAACCACACCAGTTATTATTTGAACAGAAAGAATTTAATGTAACAAATTGTTAATTAGGTATGAAATTATAGCTAGTAATTAAGCAGATAAAGAGAGTATTAAGTATTAATTTATTATTATATATTAATATAAAAATATAATATATTAAATATTATATTAAGTATTATGATATTATGGAGATAGCAACTTTTGGAAGCTACTGCAGGGCTAAGTAAACAAAGAGAAGATGTTGGAATTTAAAAACTTAGAAACTTAGAGGAGTTACCCCACTGAGCTAAAACTCAGACCTTTGAGGAGCTATGTCTGGGGCAAAGGGCAGTGACCACGCCATGATGAGGCTGCTTCTTCAATTGTAGGAAAAACTGTGAGGTGGATTCAACTGCTACTACCGGAAGGAATTGCTGTTATAGGGCGGAAATGCCAGGAAGCATATGGGAAGGAACAAGTCTCTCCCTTCCTCCAGCCTCTTCCCGCCTTTCTGCATCGCCCCCTGTTGGCAGAGTCTAATATAGAGCCAGTTGGCAAAACACAAAGGCAGTGTGCAGAATCCTAGCCCCAGCATTAGAGCAGAACATAGAACGTTGGGTTGAGAGTTGCAAGACAATAGCTTAATAACTGGCACACGGGTTGATGTGATGTCAGTGGGGTCTGCTGGCTGGCCAGTTGTCAAGGTTCAGGCCAGCAGATGGGGGCAAGAGAGATTTGCCTGGATGCTTTTGCAATGGTGATAAGACTCCAGTCTTGAGGACAAATCAAGGCTTGGGTTTTCAAACTAGAACCCAGTTGCTGAAACTTGGGTCTAAGTCAGAGGTTATTATTTGTAAGGGCAAAGCAGGGGTAGAGCTGAGTTGCATGATCAGAGTTGCAGAAGAAGTAAGCCTGCTCTGAAGCTGAGCCTGTGCGCTATGGGGCCAGGGGCTGTATTACTTCAGATTCAGGAGCTGAGTGGAGCCCAGAGCCTAGAGTGGACTGATCTGGTGGGTGAGGCTGGGAGATCCCCAAGACAGGGACTCTGGCTAGTTATCACAGCAGACACAGATTCAGAAGGTAGTATCATAAGCTGGTGATCTACTCCTTCAACATAGATTTATTGAACACCCACTAAGTGCTAGACACTTTTTTGTTTTTAACCCTGGGGACACAAGAGAGAACAAAAATCCCTGTCTTTAATGTTTCTAGTTGAGGGAAACAGACCATAAACAAATAAATAAGAAAATTATATAGCAATATGAAGAGGACTAAAACAAGTGTGGGGCTAAGAAGGGGGAGGAGAAAGGGTGTACCTAAATAAGAAGGTCTGCAAAGGTCTCTCTGAGAATAAGACCTTGGAGTACAGACCTGAAAAATATGGGGGAGCAAGTGGTGTAGATAAGAACACAGACGCAACAGGTTCGAGGAATAGCAAGGGGGCCTGTGGGGCAGCAAGAGCTGGGAGGAAGAGGGAGAGAAGTTCACAGCAGGCCATTTTTAGGCCATTGTAGTGAGTAATTTGGATTTTACTGTGAGTGAGATGGGAAACCATTGGAGGGTTTGAGCTAAAGAATGACAAAGTCCCACCTGTATTATATTTTAGTTTCCTAACAGCTTTATTGAGCTTAAGTCCACATGCCATACAATTCACCCATTTGAAGTATACAATGCAAGGGCTCTTACTACATTCACCACTATGGGTAATCATCACCATAGCTGGTTTCAGAACATCTTCATCACCCAAATCTGACTTGTATTTTAATAGGACCATTCTGGCTATTGAGTTGAGAATAGAGGGAAGAGGGGCCAGAGGAGCAGCAGAGACCTGCCTGGAGGCTGGGGCTTCTGGTTGAAGGCAATGGTGGCTTGGACCAACCAGGCTGACAACAGCAGCAGTGGTGAGGAGTGGTAGGATTCTGGACATCTTTTGTTTTGTTTTTAAATTGAGCATTTTTTTTTAAGCTTTATTTATTTATCCCCCACCCCTAGCCCCCTTCTTGTTTTGTTCTCACTGCCTGCTCTCTGTGTGTTCTTCTGTGTCTGCTTGTCTTTTTTTTCTTTAGGAGGCACTGGGAACTGATTCTGGGACCTTCTGGAGTGGAGAGAGGCTGCTCAATCTCTTGCACCACCTCAGCTCCCTGGTCTGCTGTGTCTCTCATTGTCTCTCTTCTGTGTCTTTTTTTGTTGTGTCATCTTGCTGCACCAGCTCTCTGTGCGGGCCAGCACTCCGCATGGGCCAGCACTCCGCTCTGGCCAGCTTGCTGTGTGGGCCAGCTTGCTTTTCACCAGGAGGCCCTGGTAATCGAACCCTGACCTCCCATATGGTAGACGGGAGCCCAATTGCTTGAGCCACATCCGCTTCCCTCTGGGCATCTTTTGAAAGGAGAGTTGATAAGCTCATGAGTGGAAAGGAGGAGTCAAGGAGGGTCACAATATTTTTGGCTGGGACAACTGAGGGATGGCACTATATTAACTGAGTAAAAAAAAATAGTTCAAGCATCCTTGATTATAAAGTTATGAAAATATATTTCATTTTAATTCATTAAGAGAAGATTAAACTGAAGAATGCATAGTCCTAATAACTTGAACTAGAGAAATCATTCTTCTGAATAATTTAGAATATTTGCATGTTTTCTTTTCAACACCCCCACGGAGCACACAGGGATAGAAATTCTCATTTCCCAGATAGGCACTGGGAGTTGAAATGATTTTCTGTACTCTAGGGCTCCATTTTATGACTATACATCCACCCCTTCAACCCTTGAAGAGTTGTTTTGATTTTTACTCCAGCTACCCAGGGGTGACCTCCAGATTGCTAGCTACTGAGGACTTGTGCATCCTCACCTTCATCTGCTCTGCACAACCTGGGTTTTCTTCTCACATTTCTCTTCTCTCCTTCTCAGTCTCCTTCTCTGGCTCCAGATCTCAACTACCAGATCCCATTCCATGTCCAGCCCAAATATCTCTGACTTGGACTTGAATTTCCAGCTGCTTCCTGGGGATCTCCAAAAGGTTGTTCCTAGGGAATATGAAATTCTCCATGCCCCCAACTGAACTCATTATTCTCCCTTTATACCTGATTCTTTCCCCCCAAGATCCTTGATGCCATTTAATGCCATCACCCAGTCATTCTAGCTGCAAAAGTCACTTGTCTTTGACTTCTCCGTCTTCCTCACCTTCACAGCTAATCCATCACTGAACCTCGTTGGTTCTCATTGTACTGTCTTCTTGTTTCCCCCATTTCCTTCCCACTGCTTGAATTCAGGTTATTACTCTGTCTCTCTTGGCCTGCTTGTGTACAAAAGCCTCCTAATTAATTCTTCTCCTTCCACATGCTTCCCTCTCTGATTTGTCCTGTACCCTGCATCTGGAGATACTTCCTAAAGCACAGGTGATTACTTTCTCTTTGTCTTAAAACGTTCATTGCTGCTCTGTTGCCAACAGAATGAACATCAAATTCCTTTGCTTAGTGTCTAAGACCCTCCATGGATGGGTCCCAAACCATCTTTCCAGACTCTTCTCCATTTCATTCCTGTGTTCTAAGCACCCTGGATAACCTGGTATTAATGAAAAGCACCAGGCATGTTCACACCTCTCTTTGGCTATTCCTCCAATCTGTGTGTACTTCTGCCCTTCCTCCTTACAAATGCCCCACTCACACTGCCATCACCCTCTTCCACCCCCACTAAGCCAGAGAAAAGGAGAGTTTCTTTTCTTCTTTCCAGCATGCCCCAAGCTCAGATTACATCCTCTTCAGTTGCAGCCTCCTGTTCTGGTAGAAAGATAAGGCTGGGGCCCTGGACCAGAAAGCAAGGTCTGCGGGGCCCAGGATTTGATCCACTGACAACCCATCTGCCTGCCCAGGCATGGTTTCAGTCCTATCCAGAAAGATGGTTCTCTCCCTTGTCTCTTATAGTCCCTAGAGAAGAAGGTGCTTCCCTGAAGTCTGTGATGGGCAGACTCCTGCAAGTCATTTACCCATAAATTCCCTGTGTTTAGCCAAGTCTCTGCAAAGCAAGACCAATGCAGACCAAAGCAGTGTCTTTCTACCACCTCTGACCTTGCCTTTTGCTCCCAAGAGGGAAAGGAGCGACACTCAAGTGCTTCCTGGTTCCCGAGCGTCCGCTTCTAGTCTCTCCTTAATAGTAGCTCTTAGGTTATCCTCTCCAGGTGTCTTCTGCCAACAGGGTTTCCCCAGCCTAGCCTGGGTTAATCCTTTTATCCCTGGTCTTCCTTGGGCTCTAGAGGAGACAGTGCTGGTTATTCTTCCCCCTGCCTCTCCACCTGCCTCTCTCTCCCACATGGGTGTTTTTAGGTCTCTCCTTTCCCGACCCACCCCTGATCATACCCCCAGGCCAAGCAGACCGAGATTAGGGCCTGCCTTCTCCAGAGCTGTGCCCTGGGACCACTCAGGAGGTAGCAGTACCAGTCTCAGCTCTTACCTGCCCTTTAACTCATCTGCTCATGGCCTCTGGGTTTTCCAAAGGGACAATTCCTTAGGAGAGAACTCTGAGCCAATTGCAGAGGCTTAGTGGCAATCCCGAGGTTTCTCCATCCAGAGAAGACATTGCATTTCAGCCTAGGCCTTGGGCAGCTTCACCGCAAATGTGGCCATAATTGTCGGGCTGGGAGTCAGGACGTGTGGGTTGTGTTCTGGCTCTGTCATTAATCTCAGAGAAGTTACTTCACATCTCTTGGCCTCAGTGTCCTCCAAGGCTATGCTTGAAGACCTTGAGTTCTGGATCTATGTTCTAATTCTGGATGGGCTGCCATGGAGGGCGTGTAGTGCTCTGGGGCCGTCGAAACCAAAGACCACATATTTGGTGGCTTTGTTCTCTCACAAGTTGGAGACAAGAAGTCTGAAACCAAGGCGTGCGCAGGGCTGTGCTTCCTCTGAAGCTCTAAGGAAGGCTTCCTTCCTCTTCCAGCTTCTAGTAGTTGCTAGCAGCCCTCGGGGTTTCGTGGCTTGTAGACACATCAGTCCAACCTCTGCCTCTGCCTTCACATGGCTTCCTCTCTCCGGGTCTGTGTGCCTCCAGATCTCTCCCTCTCCTTATAAAGATATCAGCCATTGGATTTAGGGTCTACCCTAATTCAGTATGACCTCATCTTTACTGGTTTACATCTGAGAAGACCCTATTTCCAAATAAAGCCACATCCACAGGTAACTGGGGTTAGGACTCAACGTATCTTGCAGGGAGACACAATTCAACCAAGAGCAGAGGACTTTGCCTGGCAACTCCTTGTAGCCGCCACTGGGTCCTGCTGGGCATAGGGGGGACTGGCTACCTTCCTGCACAGAGACCACCTGCCTGCACACAGCCAGACTTCCTCCTGCACTCCTGTCCTTCCTCGCCAGGCCCTTAGCAGCCCCTTGCTTGCATTTCGCGTGTGTCAAGGGTCGATTATTAAGTCTGAATCCAGTGTCCACACTGAGTCTCTGGGGCCTGACATGCAAATTTATGGAAAGCAATATGCAAATAAAGGTGTAACTCATTAAGCATGCTGTAGAGGGAAAACCCTGAACTGCTAGGGAACCCGGGCTCCCTGCTGAACTCGGCTCTGACCTGCTGCATGACTTTGCCAGGCTTCAGTTTCCTCATCCATAAGGTGAGGGAGCTGGGCTCGAGGCTCACCAGGTTTACTTTCTAGCTCTTCAAGCCTAATGCTCTGTGCTTGGAAAAATTATTAAAGTGTCTATGGAGTGGGCAGCTTCTGCAGTGGAATTCAAGACTGTGACCCCTTTCCCTAGGGAGTTCTTGGGAAAAAGTGGGAAGTACAGAAAGTTAGATACCTAGGGTACTAGGGCCCCTTCCAATTGAATTTCCATGTTCTTACCCCTGTTGACCTTTTCTCTCCATCCTACCAAGATGCATTATTAACAACAAAAGCTCACAGTTATTGAAGTTTTTCTATGTGCAAGAATTTCTGTTAAATGTTTTCTGCATTACCTCATTATGTTATCTTCCTTTTTTCATTTTTATTTTTCTAAAGATTTATTTGTTTCTCCCCCTCCTCCCTCGTCATTTTGCACTCTCTGTCTGCTCTCTGTGTTCTTCTGTGTCTGCTTGTCTTCTCTTTAGGTGGCACCAGGAACCGATCCTGGGATCTTCCAGAGTGGGAGAGAGGCACTCAATCTCTTGCGCCACCTCAACTCCCTGGTCTGCTGTGTCTCTTATTGTCTCTCCTCTGTGTCTCTTTTTTCTTGCATTATCTTGCTGCTCCAGCTCTCTGCACGGGCCAGCACTCTGTGTAGGCCAGCTTGCCTTTCACCAGGAGGTCCCAGGAATTGAACCCTGGACCTCTTACATGGTGGACAGGAGCTCAATCGCTGGAGCCACATCCATTTCCCTATGTTATCTTCTTTAATCATTACCCTATTTAATCAGTTAGGCGTCATGGTTAAGAACAAGGGTTGTGGAGGCAAACCATCTAGCTTCAAAGCCCTGCTTGGTCAGTCAGTAGCTACGTGGCCTTTGGCAAATTAGTTCCAGTTGATTCTCGTTATTTGTGGATTCTATATTTGGGATTCTTGGTCCTTCATGGACATGCACAGAGCAGTGAAAATTTGAGTGCCCATTCCCAGCTGAGGCCCAACAAGGCAAAGCTCTGCCTTCTTATTTCAGCTCTCATACTGTAAACAGTGTTTATATGTTGCTTTAAAATATTCTGAAGGCAGTGATACTATTTCTAGAGGGGGTTAAATGGGAGCAGTCTCTAAAAGACTTTTGAATAAAGAACTTCCTAGGGAATCGTATGCAAATTTAAGGAGGAAGCAAAAGACGTAAGGTATCTTTGTATAGAAATACATATAAAACAAGGTTGTATATTGCTCCTTTGAGGAAATGTACCTAGAGGCTCACTAGAACCTAACCCTGTATTTCCACTAGGGACAATGGTTTATTATTAGCTAATTCAGTGTTCTAGGTGACTTTATAGAACATAACTAAACTGTGACTAACTCAACTGTAAGTGATCTTTCTGTACGGAAGTTTTTTAAATCTGAAAATGGGTAAATATTGTCCCTACCTCATAGAGCTGAGATAAGAATTAAGTGAGTTGGTTCTATATGAAGTGATTAGAACAGTGTTTAGCACATGGTAATTATGCAATTAAAATTTAGCTATTTAATATTACAAACAGTAATTCTCACAACAATCCTACGAGGTAGGCTCTGTTATCCCCATTGACTGTCGAGGAAATGGAGACTTAGAGAGGTTAAGTACCATGCCCAAGGTGAGGTAGTGCAAGTGGGTAACTGGCCATCCTTCCCTGCACCACCCCACCCAGAGCTCTGGGAATGGTCCTCTCTAGCCTGTTCCTACCATAGCATCCGGGTCTGGAAGTATGCCTTCTTTCTTCTTGCCTTCTCTCAGGTCATGGTCTCCAGCTGCTCTTAGAGACCCTCAAATTGAGAAGAAAGCAGTAGATGTGTTCATTCACACTATTTTCCCATGAAACCCAAGGGGGGAGGCAAAGGGCAAAGCCAACCATTAGAGAGGCCAGATGCTCCTGTCAAGGCTAACATCTGGGGTAGAACAGCCACAGTACTGTGAAAGGTCACCCACAGACCGAAGACTACGCCACCCAACAGAGGACTTGCCACAGACC
>JAKSZT010054263.1:2314936-2376627 GCA_026826555.1 Tolypeutes matacus
AAGACTACGCCACCCAACAGAGGACTTGTGCTTTCCCAGATCCTCATATGTCAGGGATGATGAGCTTGTGCACCCAGTGCCCTCACAAACATTCTGGTTTATCTACAGAACTAATGAATCTTGCCGATGCAATAATCAGCAGGAACGGAAAAGCCAACCAGAGCTAATTCTTTCCAGAGTGCAATTTATTTAGTAACATGGTGAGGACGAGGGTAAGGTTATCTCCCTAGATCATAAGCCTATTCATTTTATGGTGCCTCTGGGTGAAGCAGGGAAGCAGGACAGTCACACAGAAGCATGTGACATCGTGAAGGGCCTCCCTGTCCTCCCACAGCTCCCTTGGCCTCTCCCTCATGCTGGAGGTTGACTGGTTTCTGCTTTTTTTTTTTTTTTTTTTAAGATTTATTTATCCCCCTCCCCACCCACCGTTGTTTTGCACTCACTGTCTATTCTCTGTTCTCTGTGTGTTCTTCTGTGTCTGCTTGTCTTCTCTTCAGGTAGCACCGGGAACCTATCCTGGGACCTTCTGGAGTGGGAGAAAGGCCCTCAATCTCTTGCACCACCTCAGCTCCCTGGTCTGCTGCATCTCTTATTGTCTCTCTTCTGTGTCTCTTTTTGTTACGTCATCTTGCTGCGCCAGCTCTCCTGCACTGGCCAGCACTCCTGCACAGGTCAACATTCCGCATGGGCCAGCTCTCCAATCAGGCCAGCTTGCAGCTCAGGCCAGCTTGCCTTTCACCAGGAGGCTCCGGGAATTGATCCCTGGACCTCCTATATGGTAGGCGGGAGCCCAGCCACTTGAACCACATATGCTCCTTTTTACCAGTCTGTAGGAGCCCACTTCCCTCACTGCCACGACACTTCCCACAGTGGCCATGTGTCCTTGAACCATCAAAGTGGCACCACTGTGGCTGCTAGTGGAGTTTCTTATTTAGGAAGAAGCTCTGGCTCTGAGACATGTGCCTGGATACGTACTCCTAGGAGTGAGCTCAGAAAAGAGTCTTACATTTGGGCAGATGTGTATTTAAATCTCAGCCACCACCTCTCAGCTGCATGACCTTGAACAAATCCCTTAACCTTTGGATCTGTTTCCTCATCTGTAAACTCAAAATGGTCATACCTGCTTCATGGACCTGCCTGGGTTCTCCTTCTCTTACTGGCTGCAGGAGATTAGAGACAAAATAATGGCCCACTCATAGCAAAGACTTTATGTAGCACATTTTTGCACCTTAATTTTGGTTTATGTGCCCCATTGCTTTTCTTCCTTCATGTGCTTCTACTTTTAATTCATGTTAGTGGGTCTTTTGTTGTCTTACAAGGCTTTTTTTTTTTTTAAGACTTATTTATTTCTCCCCTCCCCCTTGTTTGAATTTTGCTGTGTCTGTTTGTTGTGTGCTGGTCTTCTTTTTAGGAGGCACAGGGAACTGAACCCAGGACCTCCCATGTGGGAGGGAGGCAACAAATCACTTGAGCCACCTCTGCTCCCTGCTTTGTTGTGTCTCTCATTATGTTTTCCTCATGTCTCTTGTTGTGTCATCTTGTTGCATCAGCTCGCTATGCCTGCCCATCGCATCAGCTTGTCTTCTTTAGGAGGCACTGGGAACCGAAACTGGGACCTCCCAAGTGGTAGGCAAGAGTTCAGTTGCTTGAGCCACATCCGCTTCCCTCACAAGGCTTCTTACCCCATTTCTGGAATAAAGTGGAGAATAAATAAATTGCAAATTGTTGAGAGAGTTAAGTGACTATTGCCAAGTGTCTGGCACTTTGTGGATGCCCCCTCCCTCTCACTACACAGCTTCAGGGGGATCCCTGCCAGGAAAGGGGACAGGGAAGCCTATGAACAAACAATGGAAGCAGGGTCTGAGGGGGCCTAGAAGTAGGTTACCACGGAATCAGACAGAAGGTGGAGCCATGGAAGGAAGTTAGGAGTGGGTGAGGTTAGGGGGAGCTGATGGCAAGGAGGGTCAAAGTGAGTGGTTGTGAAGAAGGGAGAAGGCAGGCAGCAGTTTGAGAGCTGCATTGCTGACAATTGTGGCAGCTTTCTAGGTGGTGGGTAGGGATCAAAGTAGGGGGGTCTGTTGAGAGCCCCATTTGGTAACTATGCAGTGGAGGAGCATGGATAATCTGGGAAGGGGGGCACTGAGGTACTGACTGAGCTCAGAAGTGTGATCCCCAAGCACTGTAGGTCAATGAGGGCCTCTCTAAGGACAGAGTCCAGGAGACCAGCCTAATTAAGGTTCAGCAAGCAACTTTCAACTTCTCTGTTGTCTGAACAAAACAATGTTAAAATATGAATCTCAGGAAAGGACGACTGATTAGGAGATATTGTCACCAGGTCTTCAATCTTTAAGCCATATGGGAATCTTAGAGTGGACTCTGACTCACCTTCACATAGAAACTGATTTTTGGAAATGTTCACTCTGACTCGAGAAATAAATGAACACCTGAAGGATTAATGTGGTGGTTTGAGGCTTTTGTGGACCACAGAAAAGATCATGTCCTTAAAGCTAATCCATTCCTGTGAGTGTGAACCTATTGTAAGTGGGACCTTTTTTTGTTCTCCCCGCCCCCCCACCCCCCCACCCCCATGTTTGCACTTGCTGTGTCTGTTCGTTGTGCTCATCTTCTTTTTGGAGGCACTGGAACTGAACCCGGGACCATCCATGTGGGAGGAAGGCACCTAATCACTTCAGCCACCTCCAGTCCCTGCTTTGTTGTGTTTCTCATTGTGTTTTCCTCCTTGTGTCTTTTTATTGCATCATCTTGTTGCATCAGCTTGCTGTGCCAGCCTGTCGTATCAGCTTGCCGTCCTGCTTGTCCTCTCCAGGAGACACTGGGAACTGAACCCGGGACCTCCCATGTAGTAGGCAGGATCTCAATCATTTGAGCCACATTTGCTTCCCTGGAACTTCCTTTGATTAGGTTACTTCAGTAGGGTATGACCCAGGGTGGGTCTTTTTTTTTTTTTGATTACTAATTGTGTATTGAAAGCATTAAGAGGTTCCGCAACACCAAATAAACCAGTTCTGAGGTTGTTTTTCCCCCAAGATAAAGTTAAACAGCTCCAGCTTCTTCAGTGTTTATCAAAATACAAAAGAAAAAAGGATAGAGGTCGTCTTTTTCCGATGGCAAATCTGACCCTTGCAGGAGGAGGGAGTGGAAGCTACTTCACACATATACAGACAGGGGTGCTCCGAGACGGGCTGGGCGCTCTAGATGGAGTGACTGTCCACACTGCATGCGTTTCTACTGGGGAGACCTCAGGGCACCCAGAGAGAGCCGCTCTTGAGTAAATGCCGGGAAAAGCAGGCTCTCTGCTCTGGCAAGTGGTTTTGTACAAAAGCACCACACCTGACCAAAAGAATAGGTTGGTGGTTCCCGGCCTTCTTCTAAACTGAGAGCCAAAGGCCACTGCCTGTGGCCAGCAGCACATGCCCCTCCCGTGGGTCCCTGAGCGGCCTGACACCAGTGGCCTGGCCAGAGGGGGGAAAACCCAGGGCCCCAGCAACCGGATGCGCCGCTGGTCTCAGTCGGTGGCTCAGGCCACGCCACAGCCTCAAAGCTTGTTTCCTCGGTAACCGTGTGAGCACAAGTACAAGCACAAACTCTATGAAATACAGGATGATCCAAAGACAAAGTGTAATTACAGGGATCTCTATTGTGACCATGCAAAATTTGATCATGGGTTTGATTTCTGTCACCTTCTCTCACGTTCCCAAAGGGAAACAGACGATCAGATGGACCAGTATTAAGGTTGTTACCGCAAAACCTACACTAGGCATATTTCTCCCTTCTGTGGGTTCAAGTGTTCTCCTTATCTTTTATTTTTAACTATTTTAAAAAATGCACTGAGTTTGGGTTAAAAACCAACCACCAAAATGGACCTTGACAATATCTAAAGCCAAGGAGGCGCACTTGGCTATTCCAACCCATTAACTCCTGGAAGCCCAGGTGCCAGTGCGCCTGAAATCCCTTCTCAGTACTCAACAGGGAGTTGATTTTCCTTTTTTTTTTACAATAAAAAAAGCTGAGTAATATTGCATAGGAGTACCAGAAACTGCCTCATTGGAAACAAAAACTATTTACATTAAATAAAAAACCTGTTTGCAGGCTGCGTCTGCCACATTTACTGCATGGTGCAATACATACTGTGACCAAAAACCCATGGAAACAGCTTCTGGCACTCAATACCACAGAGTAGCACAGTTTGCCACATGAGAGTAAAGCAGAGGGCGAAGAGGAGGAAGTAAGAGGGAGAGGAGGAAGAGAGGGAGGAGGACATGGTCTCGGTTCACTTCTGGTTCTGGAGCTGATTGGACAACCAGTCCAGTCCTTCGTAAAGCCCATCCCCACTGGTGGCACAGGTGGCCTGAATATACCAGTTTCTGTGGCGCAGAGAATGCAATCCCAGTTTATCTGTGATTTCAGCAGCGTTCATGGCATTGGGAAGATCCTGCTTGTTAGCAAACACTAGTAAGACGGCATCCCTGAGCTCATCTTCTGCCAACATCCTCATGAGCTCTTCACGGGCCTCGTTCACATGCTCTCGGTCATTGCTGTCGACCACAAAGATGAGACCTTGTGTGTTCTGGAAGTAGTGGTGCCACAGAGGCCGGATCTTGTCCTGGCCACCCACATCCCACACGGTGAAGCTGATGTTTTTGTACTCTACAGTTTCCACGTTGAAACCGATAGTGGGAATAGCAGTGACGATTTCACCAAATTTCAGTTTGTACAAAATAGTAGTCTTTCCTGCAGCATCCAGGCCAACCATGAGAATGCGCATTTCTTTTTTGCCAAAAAAGCCCTTGAAGAGGTTAGCAAAAATATTCCCCATACTTCCACACTGGTGTAATCAACACTGGCCAGAGAAATCCCTCGGCGGCCGCGGCGGCTGCTACTGCTGCTCCGAGCCAGGCGTTGGTTTCGCTCCCCCCCAGGGTGGGTCTTAATCCTCTTATTGGAGTCATTTATAAATGGAGTGAATATGGCGAGAGGCACAGAGACACAGAAACACAGGATCTCGGAAAGGAACCCACAGAAGCAGAGAGAGAAAGCCACAGAGCAAGGAACTGAAATCAACAGAACCTGGGAGAGAGAAAGTCACAGAAGGAGCAGCCAGAAGCTGAAAGCAATAGAGCCTGGAGGTGGAAGGTAGAGACTGGCAGATGCTGCCAGGAGTCCAGGATCACTGGCAGCTGTGTCTTCGGGGAGAGAGCTTCACCTGATACCTCAATTTGGACATTTTTCTCAGCCTTGAAACTGTAAGCTTATAAATTAATAAATCCCCATTGTAAAAGCCAACCTATTTCTGGTATATTGCCTTGGCGGGCTTTAGCAAACTAAAACAACATTTTTTTCTCAATCTCAACAGAAGTTTAGTTTTCTCAGGCCTGTGAGGCTGATAGAAAGCGAAGCGTTAGAAGCTGCAGAAATGGAGAATGTTAGGCAAAATTCCAGAAAAAAGTCAGAATATGTAGTGGTTAAAATTCAGGTTCTGAGTCAGATGGACTTTGAATCCCCACTTACTGGTTATGTGTCCATGGATGAATTATTTAACCTCACCCACCCTCAGTTTCTCCATCTGTAAAATGTGGGTAGCAGTTCCCCTGCTTTACAGAGTTGCTGTGAGAAGTAGGTGATGCATGTGCAGGACTGGGTTCAGGGACTGGCCCAGAGCAGACGATAAATGTTAGCTCTTTTCACTATTGCATCAGTTTGATGCTGTGTACCCCAGAAAAACATGCCCTTAAACTTAATCCATTCCTGTGGATGTGAATTGCAAATGGGACCTTTTGGTGAAGTTACTGCAGTTGTGGTATGGCCCAATGGATCAGGATATGTCAGTCCTATGACTGAAGACCTTATAGGGAAGGCCACAGAGATGCCAGGGAGCAGCCAGAAACTGGAAGTCACGGAATCGAGAAGCCAAGAGAGGTGCCCTGTGCGTTGCCACGTGACAGAAACACCACAGACCAGGGATCACTGGTACCAGTTCCCAAATGCCAGTCTTCTGGGAGAAGGCATCATCTTGCTGATTCCTTGATTTTGGACTTCTCCTAGCCTCAAAGCCGTGAGCCCATAAATTACCATTGTTAAGCCAACCTATTACATGGTATTTGTGTTGGCAGCCAGGAAATTAAAACAACTATTAAAAGCAAAAATTACATTTAGAAAATTTAGGAATTTTTTTTTTGTCTCTAAAAAATACATTTCCTCTACATTCTTGACATTTGAAGGCTCTTAGTCTAGAAAAGAAAACGACTTTCTTTGTTATGGTAATGTCGATGACTTATTTGTTTCTCGTAAACAGATAAAACCTAAAAGATACTAGATTACTTCAGGTTCAGTTGCTTACAGCTCCCTTTGAAACAAAACTTTAAAATATTTTGAAGTGAATGCTATTATATTTTAAAACATTGTGTGAATAGGGACTCATTTACATCAAATTCACCAAATATGATCATTTTTAATGCAAATAAGTAGGACATGATATATTTTCCTATCTCCTAACACCTATAGAAGATTCAATACATATACCTGGCATGAGCAGCAGTGGGACTAAATGGGTCTGGTTGTGTCAGGTGCGCTGCTGGGTGGGAAGTTCACAGCAGCCTTTTTCAAAAATCTCTTTTATTATTTTTTTCTTTCACAGTAGCCTTTTTAAAATTTTATTTTTTATTTCTATTTAAATTTTTTTTTCTTTTCACAGCAGCATTTTTTAATTTAATGTTTTTATTTCTATTTTTATTTTTTTTCTTTTCACAGCAGTGTTTATAAAATCTCTTTTATTGTTAATTTTTCTTTCACAGCAGCCTCTTTAAAGTTTTATTTTTAAATTTCTATTTTTTTCTTTTCACAGCAGCATTTTTAAAAATCTCTTATTATTTTTTCTTTCACAGCAGCCTTTTTTAATTTAAATTTTTTTATTTCTATTTGTTTTTTGTTTTTTTCTTTTCACAGCAGCCTTTTAAATTTTTATTTCTTTATTTCTATTTTTAAGTTTTTTTCTTTTCACAGCAGCCTTTTGCTCCAGTCACGTTGCAAGGGGCACACACGGAGGAAGGGGCGTCGGGGTTTTGCTATTGGTAATGGGGAAGTAAGATGAGCCCCGTCTCTCACTCTGGACCCACCTTCTGCAGGCGGGAGAGGAAGATCTGCTTTGTGCGGGACAGTAGTAAGGGCAGGGGAGGGCGAGGCCACGAGGGGAAGCTCCCTGCCAGAGGACGGCTCTGCAGAATGCGGTTACTTCCTCCGGAGAGGATCTGCTTTCAGAGTCACAGGAGGCAGCAGGCACAGGGGGCTGTGACTGGAAGACGCTGCCCTCAACTGTCTTGGCAAGGGGGAGGGCTCTGGCAGTAGGGGAGGGGAAAGCTGTTAATGAGTGCAGATGAGACGCTGCCCTGGGACTTCCAGAAATAACTGGATGAGGTCATAGACCTTGGGTCTGGAAATTGATTAAAGTCGTCAGTGAAATAAGAGTTTTATTTAAATCTGACCATAACATAAGCTAGGTGTGTTGAAGATTGAGTCAGCTCAGGCAACATATATTATAATTATTATTTTGCCCAAATATCTGAGCTTTGCTCTGACCACAGAGTCTAAGAGGAAAAATGTACCTTTTCCTCTCTGACTTCAAGGTTATCCCACTTTTGAAATCTCTAAGCCTTTGTCTCCGGTCTTTTAAGTTTGCTCTAATTGCCATCTTCTTTGCGCTTTTACCCACTTTGCCATTCTCACATGTTGTTGGCTGAACTGGTCGCTGGATTCTGAGTTTCGTGGTGGGGTTTCTAAGTGGGTGGTGCTCCCGGGGGGTGTCAGGTGGACCTCAGGGTCTGAGCAGATGTGCTGGCTTGTTGATTCCCCTGATAACCACAGAACAGCTCACCTTCAGCAGCAGTTCTAGTCATACCTAGGCAGTAAGGATTACAAACTCACCCCCCCCCCAAAAAAAAGATGTATTTTTCTTATTATAAAAGCAATTTTTGATACTGTAGAAACTTTAGATAAGCAAAAGAGGAGATAAACAATCTTAAAACACTCTTAAGCACCATCTCTCCATGTGCATTCAGATATATTTTATTTTAATGTACAAAAATAGAATACTGCTTATATAGTTTTGCATTTTGCCTTTTAAACTTAATGTATCCTGCACGCTCATCCATAGCACTATATTCGTTAAAAACATACTTTTTAAGGTATTGCATAACATTGGATCCTTCAGAACAGCTAGACTTAGTTTCCTTTCATTTATTTCAACGATAAATAATGCTGTGGTAAATAGCTTTGTCGTTTAAACCTTATCAGATTCAAAACTAGTTTTGAATGCTTGCTCTGCCGTCCACAGCTCTGGTACCCTGGACAAGTTACTTATTCCTTCTGAGTCTGTTTCCTCGTGTGAAAAATGAGGAATGAGAATTCCAGCTCGTCCTCAGGGCATATAATATGGTGCCTGGCCCCTAATAAGAGCTCAATAAATGTTTTGGTTGTTATTTGTGATTTCTTCTTTAGGAATATTCCCTAAGAGTGGGTCTGATGGGTTAAAGGATATAAATATTTGAAAGACTTTGATCCAAAGTCTGCACAATTTTTAATGCCCAGAACTATACATGAAGGCTGTAGCATGGCTGGTGACACAAATCACAGGGAACATCGAATAACAGCTTCAAAGCTCAGTAACAACACAAAGCAGCATGCTAAAATCTGAAAGAGCTGTGCACAGTTACAGCCGGTGAACGGCACATGTGCAGTTTGGGAAGGGGGGTAGTTCTTTGTGGTCAGAGGATATTTCTGAAGAAGGACATTTCAGGTCTCCCCAGAAGCCTGTGGCCTTACTATTTAGCCAAAACTTAAAGGATGAGGAGGAATCAGCTCTATAAGGGGTGAGAGAAAGAAAGCCGAAGGAAGAGTAAACAGCACGTGAAAGGTTTCTGAGACAGGAAAAAGTTTGGCATGTGTGAAGACCTGGAAAGATCCTACTTTGCTAGAATGTAGTGAGGGAGTAAAGAGTTGAAGTCAGAGACCTGGGCAGGAGGCTAACTGTGGGGTGTGGTGGGCCAGGGCGAGAGCCTTGAATTGTTTCTAAGTGGGGCTTCTCTGGATTGTTGTAATATGGAAATACACCTTCACACACTCCATAGAGAGAGACAAAGAAGACTCGCCTGCCCAGAGCACTCCTCTCTCTTGTTTCCTCCTGATAAAGGTTTACCTCTCAGGGACTTAACTCCACTGTATTTCTGGGTCATGTCATTTGGTCCCTTAGCAGCAATTCAGGAAACCAGATCCCTCACCTTGTGGTGAGGTGCTTCATCTAAGTTCCTCCGTGGAAAGGTGACTAGCATTGGCCAAGAAGAAGAGAAAGGAGGTAGTCAAGAGAATCCAAGAAGGCACTCAGGACTTATGTCCTAAGACAGCCTACCTCTTGCACAGTCAGATCTACACATGCCTCTCACTAATCGCAGTCTCATATTATTATATAGGGCCTCATTTCTTCCTTGGGAAACTGAAGATACGGCCACTCTTTTGCTGACAGTTAGAGAGCCCCCTTCAAGGTAGTGGCTATTCATGATCTCCTAGAAAACCAAGGCAAGAGGGTTAATATAACAAGTCATGGTCCTCCCTGCTTTAGCTGGTCCTAAAACTCTACTTGATATGGATTGATTCCTTCCTCCTCCACTCTTTATATATCTCTTCACTGTTAGTGAGCATTTAATTGGGACTAGGTTGTTTAATCCAGCCAGTACAGAAACTTCCTTCTTGGTCCACTGGAATGAGGTGCCCATAGTGGCCAAGTGGTAGTCTCAGCTTCTAGTTTGTGAAAGCTTATTATGTCCTTTGGAAGAAATACTCCATCTCTGTGAACTAAGACCCCTGACCATGCATAACTTAAGGTTTTAAGGACAGAAAGCTAAAGATCTGCAAGTGAATCTATGTAGTAAAGAATTTAGCCTTGTCCCAAAAGAGGCTTTGACCTCAGCTTCTGGTAGGTAATCACTAAGCCTTTGGAATGTCAAGTCTGATAGAAGTATCTTT
Organism: Tolypeutes matacus; assembly: GCA_026826555.1. Classification (NCBI taxonomy): domain Eukaryota; kingdom Metazoa; phylum Chordata; class Mammalia; order Cingulata; family Chlamyphoridae; genus Tolypeutes; species Tolypeutes matacus. The sequence goes on from JAKSZT010054263.1 coordinate 2,324,969, forward strand.
GTTTGCTTGGGGGTAGAGGAAGAGTTGGGTCATGCCAGGTTATCTAACACTGTGATTTAGGGTGGGGCTGGTGGCATTTGGGTCACATGATATCAGTCAACCTCCTGAGGAAACTGAGATCAGCCATGTGGACAGTTAGCTGTTCCTAGGTAATGGAGTTCCAATAAAAACTCTGGACACCAAGGCTCAGGTGAGCTTCCCTGGTTGGCAATACTCTGTTTGTGTTGTCACATATAGATTCTGGAAGAGTAATGCTTTCCATGACTCTACTGCAAGAGGACAATGGAGCTTCCATGTTTGGAACTTCTGGACTCTGCCCTATACACCTCTTTCCTTGGCTTATTTTAATCTGTATTCATTCCTTGTAATAAAATATAACTGTGAGTATAACAATTTTCAATGAGTCCTTCCAAGTGAATTATCAAAATGAAGGGTAGTTTTAGGAGCCCCCCAAATTTGCAATTGGTGTCAGAAGTGAGGCTGGTCTTGTGTGGACTGTGTCCCCTCAAACTTAATAGCCGGCTAACTCCAGCAGAGTCACTAGGTGCAATAGTGAGAGATCAACTTCCACTTTCATCTCTTGGCTCCTTGACCCACGTATTCTAGCTGTAGGGGACCCTTATATTCAGTTATTGGTTCAAGTATACGTAATTTCTGGAAGGCTTGGTTTAGCCTTCAACATGACATTTTACCATTGTTACAGGCCAGCTGTTTCTGGCGATAAAAGACCAGTGAATCCTATGGTCAGGAGCCTTTTGTCATATCTCTTTTGCTGTAAAATGTCTTTATTAGGAGATAAGTATGATTGAAAGAGATTTGTATCCATGCCAAGCTGACAAGAGGTGGACTGTGATGACTTTGTAATGCCAACTTGGCTAGCATGAACTATATTTCCCAGAATTCCCTTCTCTGTGTTTCCAGTTAGGGTGGGCCACAAGAGACATTCTTGTGAGAGATTTGGAGGGTAGAAGGAAAACAGCAGCCATTTTGTACTTCACCTGTCCTGGGGCTTACCTGCTGGCGCACTTCCTTGGTGTGAAGCAACAGCTGGGTCTGCATCTGCTCCACAGGTTTCAGTGAGACCTTGTGGGTTCTAGCTTGTACCTATGGATTCCAGATTGTTCTTGTTCTCACGTACTTGACACTTACCTTCCCTCCTATAGTCATGTAAGGGCAAATCCCTGAAACAAAGCCATGAATTTTTTTCTTTGCCCCCATTGTTCCATTCTTTCACAATAATGTGCTTTGATGTAGACTTAATTTTGCTCATTATTCTGGGCATGCAGTCAGCCCTTTTAACTGGAAACTCATATCTTTCATACTTCAGTTCTGGAAAGTATTCTTAAATTATATCATCAATTATTTTCTCTTTTCCATTTTTCCCTCTCTCTCCCTCTCTGTTTTGAACTGAGTCTTTTGAGGATTCTGTGGTGTTAGCAGGATTAGTTCCAGTTTTTCTTACTACTGCCTACGGCTTAGGATTCAACTTTCTCAAGACTGCTGCGTTAGTTACCACTTATCCATCTGATTTCCAGCCTCCAATTTCTTTTTTCACTTAAATTCTTTGCTATAGTTTTAGTGGGGCTTAGGGAGGGAATACTAGATGAATACACTCAATATACTATCTTTACCCAAAACTCTGCCTTCTGTTTCTTTCTAAATCAGTGAGTTAAATCATTTAGGAAATTATTCATTTCTCCTAAGTTTTTACCATTATTGGCACAAAATTGTTCATATATTTTCTCATGGTGTTTAAATCTCTACTGTATTTGTAGTTAGATCCTGATTTTATTTGCATTAAATTTGATTTGAACTTTCTCTCTCTTTTTGATCTTATCTTGTGAGTTTTGTTTATTTTCTTACTAGTGTTTCAAAGAGCTACCTTTGGCCTGTCCATCTTCTCTTGTTTTAAAATGGCTGTCCCCATTTTAGAACATGCTTGGCTCATCACCAAACCTTTGTATTTGACTCTTTCTGCTTGTTGTAGGCTCAGAGCTAGTATACTAAAGTTGTCATACTAAAGGATTGTGTGATAACATTTTCACAATCATATTCTCTTTCTGAAATATTTTTACATGAGGAATGAAGCTGTCCCAACACTGTTCTATCAAAGATGGAGGGGAGTATGTGTGTGTGTTGTGTGTGTGTGTATGGGGGAGGTAGTTTGACCTTGAACTGCCCACTTAAAAGGCATCTAACTAATACCAACACTGTGCAACTGGGAGAAGCACATTCCCCTTTGTAAGGCTCTATAAGTGTCCAGTGAGCAAAGAACTAGCTACCACAGATAAGACTGCAGAATTAATGGTTATGTTTTATTATCTCACTTTTTTTCCTCCAGAAAACTGAAACCTGTAATCAGAAGAATCAATGTCACCATAAGTACCCCACATTAGAGCTGTTTTATTATTTTAAGTGGATTTTACTGCTGGTGATTTTTAAAACAAAACATGGGAATCCCAGTGGGTTCCGTGTAATATTTTGGGTAACTTAAGCACCTCTTAAAATATATGTATATATATATATATATATATATAAATAACATTTTTGTAAGCAAATACACATATATGCATATACATTTATATATCATTTTGCAAATGTTTGTATGTATTGTGAGAATTTTGATTTTTACCCATAATAAAACAAAAACAAAAACAAAGACACATATCTCCTATAGGGAGATGAAGAATAGGGACAGAGTCTCTGTTGACATTTAATTCTCAGTATACTGCAGGTATTTTCTCCCAGAGATGTTCTTTCCTGACATGGATTTTTGTGTCAGCCTCTAGTGATAATTTTTTTTTTAAGCATCTATAGTATTGTATATATATGACAATCACTTACAAGGAGAGTAATTTATGTGGAACTTTGCAAAGTGCTTTAAAAATACAATCACTATTTAGTTATTCCTTACAACTCCCTGGTGAGGAGAATTGTGTCTACATGTCAAGCTTTCGAGGAGCCAAGGCATGATGCTTCTTGCTTAGGTTTCATAAGAAGTTGGGGCCTGGAATCCTGGCTGCCACCCCAGAGCTGCCCACAGGTACTGGATAACTCTATTTGTGCTGGTAGGTTCCTCTGCACGAGGCATTTCCATTTCAAATGGGGACATTGACAGGGCACAGAAAGAACAGGAAAGCAGGGTAACTGGTGCTTGGCCAGGGCACAGTGCCCAGGGCACCCAGGGCCCTCCAGTGTCCAGGAGCTTTCAGGCAGAAGAGCTCATCCTTATGAACAATGATTTCCCCGAGGACACTCTTCAGGGATGGTCCATGAGGGCAATTGTCCTTCCTTAGGTAATCACTAACTATACTGCCCATTGGTGGCATAATTGGGACATGGATGAGACACCCCTGGGTAGGCAGAGGGAGAGTGTCCCTGGTCCCTGAGGGCCAGAACTACTCCTGACAGGTGGTTGAGCTTGGGAGTGGGCACAGAAGCCGCCATGAGGGCAAGTCCACAATGGGTGGTTTCGAAGGAAGAGGCTGAAGAGATGAATCCCTGACCTCACAGCAGCTGCTGGCATCTTCCTTGAGGCTTTGTGACACAGCCTCCTGTGGGGGCAGAGAAAAGATGGCTCTAAGCTAAATGAGGAGGGCAGGGTGCAGCTGTGTTTCCTCAGTGCTCAACCCCACTGTTCTAGTTCCTTGGCTGCTAAAACAAATATCGTGCAATGGGTTCGGGCTTAACAATAGGAATCTATTGCCTTATGGTTTTGAGGCCAGGAGAAGTCCAAAGTTGAGGAGTCAGCAAGGTGATGCTTTCTCCCTGAAGACTGTGGTATTCTGGGGCTGGCTGCTGGTGATCCTTGGTCCATGGCTTTTCTGTCACCTGGTGATACACATGGTGATGTCTTCTCCTTTCTCCTCTGGGTTCTGTTGACTTCCTGCTTCTGGCTTTTTCACCTTGGCTTTCTCTCTGTGATTCTCTATAAGGCCTCCAGGAATAGGATTAAGACCATCCTGATTCGGTTGGGCCACCCCTTAACTGAAGTAACATCATCAGAAGTCCTTATTTACGATGGGTTCATATCCACAGGAATGGATTGAGATTAAGACTACATTTCCTGGTGTAGATAATGCCATGCCAGCATACCCACCATCCAGACCCTGGCTGATGCCACACTCCCAAGGCCACAATGAGGACCCATCGGTGTGGATCCTCTACCCACCTCGTCCTGCGCAGCTGGCAGAGTCAGAATTGCATTGGGGATAAAGATGCGTGCTCATGTCATGACAATGTCCAGCCTTCTTCTGCCTCCAGGAACCCCAAAGTGAATGGGGAGGGGTTAGGAAGGACTTGCTGATGGTCCCAGAGACTTCACAATCCATGAAGCACTACCCCTACATGCCTTGTCTCATTTGATGCTCACAGCAGCCCTGTGCAGTAAATGTTATTAACTCCATTTTATAGATGAAGAAACCAATATTCAACGTGGTTATTTGACTTGTCCAAGATTATACAGCTAATTAGGAGTGGAGAGTGGGCTCATTAGCTTCTCCAATGAGCCAAAGTACCTGTGCCTCTCTCTCCTTAGGTGTAAAATGAATATCTCACATTTCTTCTGGCTCAGATCGTCTCTGGTCTTCCGGGCTACATCCAACATTCATCTCAGAATTATCTGTGGCAAAGTCTGTTTCTGGTCTCTTCACTTGACATGATCCTTGGTGAAATCTCTAACCTTTCTCTGGTTTCCTGGAAAGGCTGCCAGGAAAGCTGAGTGTTTACAAAGAATGCTGTTAAGAGGCCATGGGGCCACTAAGATAAATGATATTTTTGTCACAACTGCAAGTCGAAGAGGCTGTGACATTTTAGAGAGTCTCCATCCTCTGGCAGGCATCTTGAGGGAAAAGGGTCCCTGATGGGTTTGGCGATCTCCAATAGTTGATATTAGTTCTCCTCTCAAAACTGTTCTCTTCTCCTCTAAAGGGCTCTGCAGGAAGTATCAGTTTTAACCCCAAAGTGCTCACTCTCAGTTTCCCCAGGAAAATGAACCAAGCAAGGCCCTTTCTAGATCTGAAGGCAGGCCCCCTGAGGCCAAGTTTGGGGCAGGCACTCTCATCTCTATGGAGATAACTTTGCACCTCTCAGTAGCTTTTGTCCTTCAGGGATCTCTAGGTTTCCAGAGATGTCAACAAGCCACTGCCTGAACAAGATAATGACAAAATCAGGAAATTGCTCCTTTTGTTTCCTAAGCCTGCCTTCCTCAACTACTTCCTGGACAGGAGGTAGGAAAATGTGGCTGGTTCTTGGTGCTTGTTGGGGAGGCTACTGTGCCAAAGTTAGAAATACCCTTTAGGAAACTGAGATGGAATTAAGTGGTCACTGGCCACAGTGATTATCTCTTAGCACACATTTACTGAGTACCTAGTGTGTGCAGAGCATTAGTCTATGTCTTTAGGAGAGAGCAAAGTCCTAGTACGGCAGATATTCTTGGTTGTTGAACTAGCAGTCTGTCCCAACCTCTTTCTTTCTTCCCACTTGAGCATACCACATGTGGTAGAGGCTAAAGTTGGCATCTATCACTTTCCATGTTTACTCACAACTGGGAAGTACACAAGGAATCCAAACTTGATTAAGGGATGAGCAATGGAGGTCTACTAGGGAACTTCTGGAAAAGAATTTCTCTCTGATAAAAAGAGAAACATGAGGAGAGGTTGTCTCTCCCTCCTCCTGATGTGATTGCAGGAGGATGAATGATTGACAGTCATATTGCCATGTTGAGGGGCCAAGGCAGACACTGAGAAAGACAAAGTGGAGAGGTAGACTGGAACCGGTCCTTGATGACTCCATTTCACTGTGGAATTAACCAATTCTAGAACTTTCTATATCCAGATTTCCTAATGTGAGAGTTAATAAATGTCCTAATTGTTTAAGTCATTTCAGTTGGGATATTCTGTTACTTGCAGCCAAAAGCACCCTGATATACATAGAAAACAGCCTTCCTCTTTAAAGAGATTAGCAACCAGAGGAGACAGGACATGCACACACCAGACACCTGGAAAGCAATTACCTACCTTAGTGGTACCCATGCACCCATAATGTACATATGGGCTTTTTTGGTATATAAAAAAGATATTTGTAGAGACATTTTGTAATGCAAATTACAATTCTCCATTGATTTCATAAATGTTTTAAAGACATTTTCCCTCTGTTAATAACTGGTGTTCAACTAATAATAGCATCCTAACACCTTGGAGTTTTTCTTCTGTTTTGACAAGTGGTAAATATTTGGAAATCCCTATCATTAAAATGAATTATTTTGTAAACAAAGAATCCTTTTTAACAAATGGAGAGTCATCCTTTAATTTATCCTTCTGGTAGTTTCATATTTTGGAAATAGGGGTTCTAAGGAGAGGCACACCTATGGTCCCACCTGAATATCAGGCTCTGTGATTATTCCCACAGGTGAGACTGAGGTAGAACATGGAATGATATTCCTAACCATCATTATTCCAATAGTTTTTTATATCCTAGTTGTTTCTAGGTGTAATGGGGTGTGAAAATGATTCTTGTGGCTGAAACTGAACCACACATAGATCATTCCAAGGAGGAGTGAGATCGTTTGCAGGATTCACAACAGAGCTGTCCAAAATCCACTCATCTGAGTCTCAAACCCCTTATCCTTAGTGAGGCCATCAAAGGCTTGGGAGGTGAAAATGAGGAAAGTGGATTTCAGAGTTTTCCTGGTGAGCCCAGCAGGGGAGGGATTCTTATCCCCTCTATGCATTCTCCTGTCCAGAAGGGCTAGCAGCCTATTTGCAGACCCCCTTGTTAGAGTGCTGGGTATGGTTTAACTCTGCCCATGAGACTCCCTGGAGTTGGCTTTGGAAGCTGGAGGGGAGGATGAAGCCATTCTTCTTCCTCCAGCATGGCTCCAGCTATATGAGCTCTAGCCAACAGTTTTCCAGTGGTTCCTATGTTGCCCAGCCAGTCTCCTGCTGAGGAGATGTGACTATCTGCAGTGGTTTCTGCAGTTTTCAGGACTCCAGGTAGCAATAGCAACTTCCTGATTGCCAGGACCACTGCTAAGGTGGGGAACTTGAAATTTTGTGTCCAGCTAGCAGCCACATTGCTGAATCTCTCTCCTCCAGCCCGTCCAAGAATCTGGTAAGCACCAATTCCTATATTTACATCCTTTCACCCCTTTGGATCCAAATATCTTGAGTGGTTTCTACTTAGCTGTCTGAATCTTGACTAACCCAGGATCCTGGGAGGTACCTCTTCCTTCACCACAAGTCAAGATGGAGGGGTTTAAAGTAGAGCACTCGGAAAGCACAATATGGTTACCTGGAAGTTTGGGGGACAAATGAGTGAAGGTCTGAGTCTCCACTGGAACATCTAAGCCCTGAGGCTTCAAATGGTTTTGTGAGGAGCAAAGTGAGGTCCCTGCGGTGTTGGAACTGGCCTGCAGTGTGCGGTCTGCCAGGTCAAAGGTTGCAGGAGCGATTGCCATGGACCACGGTGGACCATGAGTGAGAGAGGGCCACCTGCAGGTGCAAGCAGACTCCACCTGAAAGAAGTTAGATGTACTGCTGATGGGCAGCCCAGAGGCTGGGGAAACAGTAAGGAACCAATCAAAATGGAGATGCTTTCACACATATCAAGGGAGCGGACTGTGTGAAATCCTCAGCTTTTGAGCATCTCCAGAGAAGCCATGAAAGTACATATGAAATGAAAAATCCTCAGGAAGCAGATGTGGCTCAAGTGGTTGAGCACCTGCTTCCCACATGGGAGATCCTGGGTTCAGTTCCTGGTACCTCCTAAAAATAAAAACAAACAACAAGCAAACAAAAAAACCAACTCAGGGGAGCTGATGTGGCTCAGTGGTTGAGCGCCAGCTTCCCTCATAAGAGGTCCTGGGTTCAATCACTGGCCCCGATACCTCAAAAAAAAAAAAAAAAAATTCTCTTTAACTCAAAGGGAGTTGATACTAGATTGTCACAGCAATCTAGTGCCATTCCCTTCCCCCCACCAGTCCAAATCTGGTGGTTGTGAAGCTGGACAGGAGGAGTAGAGGCCCCAGGGGGAATGGAGAAGGAGGCGACCACAACCACCCACCCAGGCTTCTTGCCTCCACAACCTGAACTGGGAGAGCAGAGGCACCTCCTGTTTGAATCAAGGTTGGACTTTTGACTATTCCATGGGCTGGCATTTCAATGACTAAACTAAGACTTGTGTTTGTGAGAGTGAATACTGGAAAACGGTATCATCTGAGAGTGACCTGACGAGTTCTGGGGCCTGCCAAGTTTTCATCCAGGGAGGTGGAGACTAGCTTCAGTGAATAAACTTGAAGAAAACTGGGAGATGTTGGGGTTGACTTGTACCCCGTAAAAGACACATTCAAGCCTTAATCTGCATCCCTGTGGGTGTGAACCCATTTGAAGATGTTATTAAGGGAGAGGATGTGGCTTAAGTGGTTGAGCGCCTGCTTCCCACATGGGAGGTCATGGGTACAGTTCCCGGTGCCTCCTGAAGAAAACAAAAACAACAAGGGAAGTGGATGTGGCTCAAGCGATTGGGCTCCCATCTACCATATGGGAAGCCCCAGGTTCGATTCCCAGGGCCTCCTGGTAAAAGCAAGGAGGTCCCAGGATTGGTTCCCGATGCCTCCTAAAGAGAAAGATGAAAAGACAAGCAAATACAGAAAGAACACACAGTGAATGGACACAGAGAGCAGACAGCAAACAAACAACAATAAGGGGTGGGGGGGAATCAAATAAAAATTTTTTTAAAGTTAGAAACATGGTTTTAAAAAAAACCCAAAACAATAACAAGCAAAACAAATGAAAAAACCAACTTAGAGAAGCCGATGTGTCTCAAGTGGTTAAGCACTGGCTTCCCACATGCAAGGTCCCGGGTTCAATCCCCAGCCCCTGGTACCTCAAAAAAAAAAAAAAAAAAAAAAAGGGAAGATGTTATTAGTTAGGGTGTGCCTAAAATGAATGAATGAGGGTGGACCTTAATCCAGTATGGCTGAGGTCCTTAGAAGCAAAGAAAATTGGACATGTAGAAACAGAAGTCTGTGGAAACCAGAAAAACAAATGCGGAGGAGAGAGAGATGGCCATGTGGTGGGGGCTCTGGATGAAAGCGTGGCCTTTCGAGACCTTGCTTTTGGACTTCTGGCTTCCAAAACCATGAGCCATGAATTCCTCTTGTTTAAGCCAACCAGTGTGTGGTATTTGTTATAGCAGCCCTGGCAAACTGAGACGGGAGATAAAAATAAAGTTGCTCATCAATGTAATGGTTACACAGATCTGCTTTTCTCCTTTAGATGTGGAGTTGTGTATACTCAATTTGCTGAGTGATTGGGAAGAAACGTGATGTGAGGCACCCTAACTCTCTGGGTTCCAAAACGATTGGGCCTCGGTCCAACTGCCACTAGTGCTGGCTAGGTCCAGGGGCAGACCCGGCTTCCTGCGATGTGATCTGGGTTGTCACACAGGGCCCTGCACTGAGGTTTAATGTAAACCCTCTGTTACCATCTTGAAATTCTGAATAAATTTTATACAAGGGGCCCACAATTTCATTTTGCACTGGGCTGCACAATTTATGTAGCCAGTTCTGCCCATGAAGATGCAGGTTTCCTTATGGTTTACTGTTGTAATTGCAGCCCTGGAGAGTCACCTCGTGCATTCAGCAATAATAATAAAGATGACAGCCACCATTTATTGAGTGTCCCCTAAGGGCTGGGCACTGTGCTAATAAGGGCTTCACAAACATCTTCCAAATCTCACTGTCAAAATGGCAAGGTTTCCTGGTCATGAAACTGAGATTCACTGTTTGTTTAGCTCATCCAAGGTCATACAGCAAGGATTTGTACCGAATTTTGTTAGACTCCCTAGTCTTTCTACTAGATTATTTTGTTGTTATGTGCCAGGGACTCTTCAGGGACCTGGGGAAATAGAGTGCAGGCCCTGCCCTCAGGGCATTAAACAAATTAATCACAACAATCACAAACACCCATAGAGCACTTGCTATGTGCCAGGCACTGTTCTAAGCAATTTAATAGACTAACTCATTTAATTTGCACAGCAATGATCCTTGTTGTCAGTGCTATCATTAGCCCCATTTTACAGAAGGGAAGACAGATATAGAGAAGGTCAGTAACTTGCCCATAGTCACTTGGCTGGGAGGTATCAGAGCCAGGCTTCCAGTACCATGCACTTACCTGCTGGCTATACCTCTTCTCACCTTGGCTGCTGTGGTCCCCTTGATCAGGCTGTGCCTGTTGCTTTGGCAACAAGGAAAGTAAAGTAAATGAGCTACTGAGTTCCTCCTAGGAGCTCCAGTGCTGTAAGATTCTGGGAATACAAGAGAGAACAAGACATAGCCCCTGCCCTGAATGAGCTTACTTTCCCCACAGGGTGGCAGACGTGGACAGTTTAAGAGCTAGGAAGTGGGGAAGCGGATGTGGCTCAAGCAACTGGGCTCCCATCTACCATATAGGAGGTCCACAGTTCAATTCCTGGTGCCTCCTGGTGAAAAGCAAGCTGGCCTGCGTGGAGTGCTGGCCCGCGCAGAGAGCTGGCACAGCAAGATGACGCAACAAAGAGACACTGAGGAGAAACAATAAGAGACATAGCAGACCAGGGAGCTGCGGTGGCACAAGAGATTAAGCAGCCTCTTTCCACTCCAGAAGGTCCCAGGATCTGTTCCCAGTGCCACCTAAAGAGAAGATAAGCAGACACAAAAGAACACACAGAGAGCAGACAGCAAACACAAAAGGGGTGGGGAAGAAATAAATAAATCTTAAAAAAAAAAAAAAAAAGAGCTATGAGGTGGTAGCTGCAAGGCTTTTGGTAAATTCTAAGACATGGAAAGCAAAGCCAGATGGGGGCTGGGGAGGAGACTTTCCAAGGAATCTGGAAGAATAAATAGGAATTAGCCCAATAGGGAGGAGCAGGGAAGGAGTGGCAGAGGCAGAGATGAGAAAGCTCGAAGGGTTTAGCCAACACAACTAGCTCAGGAGGCCAGAGCGAAGCACTTAAGGGTCAGTGGCAGGAGATGAGAGGCCAGCAGGACAGACCATGCAGGCCTTGCTTGCCTGGCTAGGGCGTTTATATCATCTGGGAGAAACAAGGAGCTTTGAAAGGCAGCTAGGGTAGGTTTGTCTTAAAAAAAAAAAAAAAAAGGTTTATTTTATTTCTTCCCTTGCCCCCTTGCCACTTGTACTTGCTATCTGCTCTCTGTGTCCATTCGCTGCACAATCTTCTGTGTTGTAGATGGGAACCTGATCACTTGAGCCACATCTGCTTCCCTAGATTTGCCTCTTGAAATGATCACTCTGGTAGTAGAATAGAGAATGAGTTGAAAGAGGAGGGCGGAGAGGAGGCTGTGAGGGAGACCCCAAGGGTGAGATGAGGGGGGGCCTGAAATAAGGGGGTGGCAGTGGGAAGCCGGTATTATCAGGTTCATCCCTGGCTGTGAGGAAGCAGGCTCCTAGCCCCCGGCTGGCAGAAAGCTATGTTGTGACTGAAAGGCAGACCTATCTGTTCCGAAATATGCTCACGGCCCTTTCTGTGTTGAAGTCCAATGGATTTTGTTTTCTCACCTATCTTCTTAGCAGATGGTCTGGCTGTGCCACTCACTGTCAAAAGAACATCTCCCATCCAATCTGATCCTGGGCCAGTTAGTGCCCAGTAAAACTAGACCAGGCGATGTGGCTCCAAGGCACTTAGGGGAGGGACCTGGCAGGTGTTAGCCGGCACTTATTTACACAAACACCTGGTGCTCGCAGAATGAAGTTCATTTTAACATTAACCTAATAAAGGCATAATTGGGAGTGTAAATTGCAAAACCATCCCACCACACATTCCAGAAAGCAGCATTTATGGTTTTGGGTGGTTCCGGGCTTCCTTCCCTCTGTGCTGCTACCTCCTATCTCAGCAAGGATAACCGAGAACCGATGGTCTAATCTTTACTATGGATGAGGCAATTATGCTCTACTTGGAGCATGAACAAAACCCAACACTTTGAGGGGAGCCAGCAGGGCAGTATGCATAGGAAGAGGTCAAGGGAAGGAAGCCGAGGCCAGGTGACAAAAGGAGGGGCAGTGATGGAGAAGGGAGGGAAGGATGGGGGAGCATAAGAGGTGTGGCAGGGGTTTTGAGGCTGGACATATTCCTGTCCATAGGAAGGTTGGAGTCTCCTAAGGGACCCTGGAAACCCAGGCAGGCCTGGAGGTGGGCTCTTGGAGGAAGATTACACGATGGTCAAATCTCCAATGTGGATCTGCAATGCTGGGGAGACCCAAGACTGACCCAGTCCCAGAGGGACCATCTGGGCTGGAGACAACAGCAGGGCTGTGAGCCAATCCTCCTAGCAGCAAGTCTGTGGCACCTTCTCCACCCAGGGAAAGGGTGCCCCATTTCACAAGGGAGCGAGACATACCTCTTTTCTGCCTCCTGGGCAGGGGCCCAAGTCCCTGGTTGGCTGGTGGCTTCTCCCCTGCCAGGAGACCTGCCTATTAGCCTGGGAGGGCAAAGCAGAAGGGGAAGGGGACAAAATTGAAGACATTCTCTATTTCTATATATATTTTTTCCCTTTGGATAAAGAGCGAGGCAAAGACAATTAAATGAAAAAGTCACTATGGTTGGGTTGAGAAATTAAATAGGAAATCAGACAATGGAGGCATTTCAGTTCTTATAGGAATATTAACTCAACTCAGTGATGGTGTTTGGGCTGGATAGTAGCTCTGGTCATTTGGAGGCCCGCAGCATTGTTGAATTCACAGTGTAATTGTCATCATTTCATATCTAATGCATTTATAATACAATTTATGAGCCTTCTGGCTGAGGTCACTATGGTAAATGAGAAGTCATTCCCAGAGGATCTTATCTAGTACAATAAATGGATAAAATTATTGAATTTATTAACATCTAAATTAAAAAGCCATAAAAATTGAGTTCTAATTAATCAGCTGGCAAACAACCACTCCCAAGAATAAGATAATAGACCCTTTAGCAAGAGCTAGTGATTTGAGACATTATTTTTTTCAACAATATTTTCACAGCAGCTCCTATCTGAGGAGTTCAAAGCATTCCCATAAATGTTAATTATTTAAAGACTTTCAGAAACTGAAGCAGATAATTACTATTTTCTCAGATTTTCTAATGAGAAAATGGCAGCTGGGAGGTAGGGGTGAGTGCTTGTGCCCAAGGTTATAGGCAGGCTGTCAGAAAGAGAATTGGTGAGCACAGTCCCCTGGCTTCCTGGTTCCTTTCCTGTCCTCTATGACCAACCTCCCTCCACCATCTTATTCAATGGCTTCCAGCTCCCTCTCAGGACTGTGCGGCATGCACCACTTGCAACTACCCTAGAGCCTGCGTCATTTCCACCAGCCTCCTAGGGCCTGGTGCCTGGACCCAGTTTCCCCAGGGGCTGTGGCAGCAGGAGCTTCCAGATGCCCAGATGAGCTGTCATGCTCTCCCAAATGGTCTCTCACCTGCAAGCAAACTTGTCAGTAGCCTCCCTGCAGTCCTCTGGCTGACCCTTCCTCCTGCCACCCCAGGCTGCCGGGGATCTCTCTGTCTCTGAATAAGGGTGTTTGACCTTGAGAGGAGCATCCTCCTCTCTGGCCTGGTCTGGGGTCTATTGACTCTGGGCTCTGACATCCTGGTCCTCTGGGCTGCCTTCTGGGGTGGAATGTCCCCTTTTCTGAGCTTTGCTAGAAGCCAGAGGCACCTTTCTTGCTGTCAGACAGACTGGAGTAAAAGGTATTGGGACCTCATGGTCTTTTCTGTTTTGGGGCCAATTGGTAAAATCACTGTGCAGGGCACTAAATCATTTACAGATGTGGGAGAGCAGCCAGGGCTGGGCAATTAACATTGTTGAATGGTATTGTGTTGGGCAATTTATATATGCTATGCCATTAAATTCTCACATTAAATAATTTTTCAAAAGAAAACTGTTACTCAGAGAGGTTCAGAAATGTAGCCAAGGTCACCCAGCAAATGAAACAAGGGGAGATTTGAACCTAAACTGTCTTCCTTCAAAACCTGGGCCCTTCCTCGGCCTTCCACAGTGGGGTATCCTGAGGTCTTAGAAAGGCCGCAGGAGTTTTTCAGAGAATCAGAGGAACAGGGAAAGACACCCAGTGCCCTGACGACCTGCACAGCCTCTGCCCCTAGACTTTACTGGACCCACATGAAGATCCTGGAATCCAACCAATGTCGGGTGCGGGGTGGGCTGGGAGCAACCTCAAAGCAGGCCACTTTAATCCCTCTCTGTTCTGGCTGCTGACTCTGATCCTAGGGAAAAAGAAGCCAGCTGTCCTTCCACCTGTGCAGATGCAGAAGGATAGAACTTTCAGGGCCTGGCTTGGCTTTTACAGAAGCCACCAGCTCCCTGCAGCCCAGAGTAGTCATGTTCTTTTGCTGGGAGCTAATTAACTTTCTTCCCCTGGACCCCTGCCCAGAGTCCTTTTGCATCTAAAGAACTACTGCTTGAGATTATGGTGGGAGGTGATTACTGGAGCCTGGGGGAGGGGCTAGGACCCAAGCCCACTGCTTCAGGGATGGGGCCCGTGCAGGAAGTGTTACCAGATTTAGTCTAGGTTCTTGAAATGAATTTCAGAGCACATCAGGTGAGTGAGGCCAGCAATTTATTAAGGTAGGGAGAGAAGAGAAATGGGAGAAAATAACAGATCACGGGTCCCCGGTAGAGGGTAAAGGGTTGAAAAGTGATAGAGAAGGCTGATTTATAGACTACCACTTCCCATTATAGATTATAAATGCCCAGGTTTTACTTGCGTGTTGATCTGCACAGAGCGAGAGCAGGGCACAGAAGCCACGAGGGCCCCAAGTGCAGCAGCAGGTCATAGAAGCCGCCAGGAGCAGGAGCAGAAGAGGCGATATGACCTTTGCACCTGCTTTTTAAACTGTTAATTAATCCACCCCTTTGCTAATAGAATGGGAGGAGTCCCAGGTGTTTGCTGTTTTGATTGATTACCCCACCCAGCAATCCCCCACGTGGGGCCAATGATAATGTCTCAGGAGAATATCGGAGACTCTCCTGGGAATCTCATTATGCGAGGTGGAAAGCTCTCAAGGATCTTCCAGCAGCCATCTTGAGGGGTTATCAGTGTCCAACTGGACTTATTGCCAGGTTCCAGATCTGTCTATCCCTATATAAAACCTGCTTCAGAAGGGCATTGGAGTGTCTTCCTATTTTTGTTGTTGGCACGTTTTCATTCATTTACTTGCTGTGTGAAATTGGTGCATTATGTTAACTCTCCGTTTACTCATCTTTGCAATGGGAATTCTGTTAGCCTTACCTCAGAGGGTTGTAGTGATTAAAGGGGATAATGCTGATGAATTTAGACAACACCCGGCACATAAGCAGTGTTCAATAAGGGTTAGCAATCACTGAGTTACTATTACCGTCGATATTGTTAACAACTTCCCTGAACTTCCATTTCCTCAGCTGTAAGATGTGGATGCACAAATTGGGTTGTTGGGAGAGGGAGAGAGAATAAATATAAGGTACCTATACAGCGTTTGGCCGGAGTTCAGTGTTGCTCCTTGCCTCAGACGCATTCATTAAGTGCCTGTGTAAAAGCTTGGGGACTTAGAAGTAGGACAAGCCCCTGCATGGGAGAGTCATGGTCTGGGGGCGAGGCTGGAGGAGGCGGCTAGAGGAGAAACCGGGCAGGGCAGGGAACTTAACTGGGCCTGTCAACTGCAATGTGATCCCCACAGCAAAAGACAGTTTATGAAGCATCAATAGAAACTTTATTTTTCAGTTCCATAAATATACAGAGTCTGTACCAGGCATAGACTAAAACTAAAATGCCTTGCTTGTGGGGCATGCCCTTTAACTTATGGGACATTTTCTCATCCATTATCACATGTACTTTTACATTAACCCAGCTGTTATGTAGACATCATTGCCCCTACTTTATCCATAAGAAAACCACAGCTCAGGCCACAGGGTCCCCACCACACACCACCCCCCACACCTGCCTGGCTGGAAGGCAGGACTATGGTGAGTTGGGGGTAATGTGGGCATGGGAATGGTGTTCAAGCTTGGATTCATTCATTTATTCACTCAACAACTAATGCTTGAGGACCTATTTGTTGAAAGCTCTCGGAGGCCTATGGGGCTGGTGTCTCTCAGGTAGTTCCAGGCGTGAGAAATAAAACTGGGCCTTGAGTTTGCCAGGTGAAAGGACTGGGCAGGCAGAAGTTCAAGTTTAAGGGCTTAAATTTTTTTCTATCTTTTTCCTGAGGTTTGACAGCCGGTGGGGCCAGGGGCAATGGAGGGAGGAAGGAGGTGCAGCTGTCCGACCTCCAGGCCTTCAGGTGCTCTCCTTCCCCTCCCAAATGAACGTCCCCCTCCTGGCCTATCTTACGTGCTGTCTTTTTCTCCCTTCACTTCAATTCTCATCTCTCTTGTGACAACTCTTGGACCGACCTCGCTCATCCTTGATCTTTCCTTTCTTTGAAATTTTATTTCATTTGGACTCGGTGCCCGGAGACTGACTCAGTTTCGAGTCTACTGATCTCATTTTCCCAATCAAGTTACCAGCTCCTTGAGGGCAAAGCCGTGTCCTGAACTTCTCTGTAGCATTCACAGCATCTAGCACAGCCGTTGAACCTTTCTCACTGAGCAAGTCACCGGGGACTTTGCAGCCCCTCCTTCATTCCCGTGACCTCTGCCCTGTTCACTGTCTCTTTCCAGCAGGTTCCCACCACCCACCATCTGCCTGAGCCCCAGGTCCCTCCCCACCCCTCTCTGGCTCTTTCCCCACATCCTTACCAGAGTGCCCTGCTCTCCACTCACTGGAGACGACATTCAAGCTTTGTAGACCCAGCCCACTCTCACCGGGTCCTGGCCCCACCTGGCACCCTGATATCAGCCCCATGAGCCCAAATGACCCAGTGCGTTGTGGCCTCTTGTTCTTCCTTGAGTCTGCCTAGAAGAATCCTGCTGCCTCTTCAAGGCTGAGCACAGATGTCACGTAATCATTTCGGAGGATGACCCAGGCAGAGTTCACTTTGGCTCCATAGCACCTCTTCTGTTTTTAAAACAACAGGGTTCTAGGCTGGTAGGAGGAGTTGAGTGAAAGGTGGTAGAGAGCCTGTGTACCCGCCTCGCTGTGGATCCTCAAGCAGCATCAGTCTCGTTGATGGAGCACCTCTTGCTATTGCCCTGGACCTCACACAAGCCCCTCTACTTGTCTCTTCCCCCATTTTACTATTTCTGCCAAGTCTTCACCTCACAGAGATGCTCTGAAGACAAATGAGATAATATGTAAAAGTGCCTTAAGCTCTAGAAGATGGACTATGTTATTACGGCTGTAAAACTCTCTATTGGGAAAATCAAACTTGATGGTGAATAGGAAAGGGAAAGACAAGGGAAGAGAGGGATAGAAAAAGGGAGCAGAGAGGGGAGAGAAGGGAGGGGAGATGGAGAGGGGGAGGGGGAGAAAAGCGGAGAGAACACACCCACAAAACTGAGAGGGAACTTAGAATTCTGCCCGGTCTCCACAAAGCAATTTTGTATGCACTCACCCCTCCTCCCCAAAAGAGAACACACCCACAAACCTGTTTGAATTCAGCTTCTACTACCTGCTAACCAGGAATTCATCTCAGCCTCTGGGGACAGTCTATGAAGTCCACTAAGAGCTCTGGCTTCAGGCAGCCCTGAGCCAGGCTCTGCCCTCCACTCCCTGGCTGTGAGGACTTGGCCAAGAGACCCCTCCTACCAGGTGCCTGGGGGTGGGGGAGGGAGTGCACAGGAGCTGCCAGGAAGGTTTAAAGGGCCAGTATGCAAGCCCTCTTTCTTCCCTCTCAACTTTAGAACCATCTGAGTGATGCATGTAGGGGCCAGAGGAAAGGAGATGGAAATGTCAGCTTTATAACCAAAACAGCCAAGTGGAGAACGTAGCTTTAGCCTGTAGCCAGAAAAGCTCGCCAACACTTCACTCTCAAACCCAGCAGATTTATCCACTGGACACAGCCTGTGTGGGGGCAGCCCTCACCACAGCACAGGAGGCAGACCTGGGGTAGGGCACGGGGTCGGGGGGGAAGACCCCAGAAGGGCTGAAGTGACCATGCCACTTTTCTGCTCCCAAACTCACCAACCAGAGGAGTCATCACCACCCCAGGGGCCTCTGAGCGAGGAGCAGAGAGGACTGGGAAGGAGGTTCCTTGCCTCTTGGATAAGGAGGGTAAGATAAGGGTGTAAGTATTTGAGGCCTCTTTTGTAGGAATGCTGGGAGATAAATTGTGCTCTTGAGCTGTGTGGGTGTTGTGTTTACCTGAAAGCAGCTGCCCTGGTGTCTCGGGAAACAATGGCCATGGCATTGAAGGCTCATTGGCATGTCCTCGTTCATGGCCATCAATTGTTCCTCTCACAGCAGGCGCCAAGGACACTCTCTTGATTGCTTGAGTGACTTGTTTTTCCCCCAAGAGAGCTTTCATTTTCTCGCTGAGGCAGTCTTAGCAATTACCATTGAATTCTTAAGTGGGCAGCAGAGTGGACTGTCAAGGCCTTGGGGGAAGGTTTTTCTTCCTTATAGATTGCCTGATAGTGAGACCTCAGAAAAACGAGGAGGGCCAGGCAGATTCTGAAAGGCGAGCAGATATTCCTCCTGAGCTGAGCACCCACTCCCTGACCCTCTCCATCCAACTCCCCCCCCCTCTCATTTTTTAAAAGAAGGTACTGGGGATAGAACCTGGGTCTCGTACATGGGAAGCAGGTGCTCAACCACTTGAGCTACACCCATTCCGCCAACTTTTTTTTTTTTTAAGATTTATTTCTTTATTTCTCCCCCTCCCCTCTCTGGCTGTCTGCTCTCTCTGTGTTCTTCTGTGTCTGCTTGTCTTCTCTTTAGGAGGCACTGGGAACTGATCCTGGGAACTTCCGGAGTGGGAGAGAGGCATTCAATCTCTTGTGCCACCTCAGCTCCCTGGTCTGCTGTGTCTCTTATTGGCTCTTCTCTGTCTCTTTTTGTTGCATCATCTTGCTGCACCAGGTCTCCACTCGGGCCAGCACTACTGCATGGGCCAGCTCTTCACTTGGGCCAGCTCGCCATCTGGGCCAGCTTGCCTTCACCAGGAGGCCCCAGGAATCGAACCCTGGACCTCCTATATGGTAGACAGGAGCCCAATCGCTTGAACCACATCTGCTTCCCCCCAACTTTCTTCTAATTCTCCCACTGAAAAGGTCCCAACTCCTTCAACACTCAGTGAAGACACCACCTCCTCCAAGAAGCTTTCCCAGATAACCCTGTCACCTCCAACACGGAATGGGTTTCCCCACTCTGACACCCAAAACACAGAACTGAAATTGTCTATGTACTTGTTAGCCTTCTTGCTGGTCGGGCAGAGGGGAAATTCTCACTCATCTTTGAATCCCCAGTGCCCTTGGAAATGCCTGACCTGGCACAGGCCTCACCCCCAGTCCCTGTCTTTTCTTTTCCTTGTTGTCTACCTTGTTCCTGACTATTCATTTCATCTAGAAATGTGGGAGATGTGGAAAGGTCTTCCCTGGCCTCTCCAGATTTATAGGGCTGATTCACCTCCCACCCCATTTCTCCTCCCTTCCTCACCAGCTTTTGTAGCTCCTTTGCCCAGCACCCACACCCCTCTGGGGAGGGAGGCAGGTCTGGCTTGGGGCCCTTGTCCAGGTGTTGCCTCAGGAGCGTTTGGGGAGCTTTCAGGCCATGACCCTTGAGGCCCTTTTGTCTCTTTTCAGCACAGCAAGACATCAAAGCGACCCTTATCTTTGGCTGATTGTTTCAATGGCACAAAAATGACTCCAATGTGAGGCTAGTGGGGGGTACAGACCACCTGCAGGGACCAAGCCAGGTAGGACAGAGCCCAAAGCTGAACCCAAGTCCATTTGACTTTGAACCTGGGCTCAGAACTCAAAGGAGAATCTTGAATGGTGGCATTCCCGGACCAGTTAGGGAGAGTAGGGGGTTGGGGCAAGGTGTGAATTTAACGTCAGCTTTGTCTGTGGGCACTAGGGTTTCAAGGTTTCCTTTTCCTTCAGGCTGGGGGTTTATTTACTACAAATGAGTATTTCCAGTTGCTTAGAACAATAAGAACTCCAAATTTACAATAGAGGTACAATGGATAGTATTTCTCCACACCGCCCTTCTACGGAGGGCTTTGATTCAAACCCTGTCCAGACTCAAATGACCTGCTTGAATTCCTTCCTTCAGGGCCTAGCAGGGTGAACTCTACTGGGTGGGACATTTTAATATAGTCAAGAGCCTCAGACCCCCAGGCTGGTCCAGCCAGACACTGGTCCTAGTGAAGCAGGCTAGATAGGGAATCGATAGATGGATCTGGAACCTGGCAGAAAAACTGCCGCCATTGAACAAGTGCCCTCTGGTACCCCCAAGATGGCTGCTGAAAGACCCTCATGAGAGTCTCCCATTTGGAATGAGATTTCCTCCAGAAGCCAGGAGAAGCCCTGGATATTCTCCAGGGACCTTAACCATTGGGATTGATGGGTGGGGTAATCAATCAAAACAGCAAACAGCTGGGACTCCTCCTATGCCATTAGCAAAGGGGCAGAATAATTAATGGTTTAAAAGTCAAGCGGGAAAACAAACTGGCCCTGTCCCTGTCCCTGCCCTATTCTGGCCTTTGCTCCTGCCTGCATCAACACATAAGTAAACCTGGGGGTTATAATTTATAATGGGAAATTGTAGTCTGTAAATCGGCCCTCTTTATCACTCTTCAGCTCCTTCCTCTTTACCTGGAACCCATGATCTGTTATTTTCTCCCGTTTCTATCTTCCCTACCTTAATAAATTACTGGCCTAATCGACGTGGCTTGCTCTTGAAATTCATTTCTTGCAGCTTAGCCAAGAACCTAGACAAAATCCGGCGACACTAGCAGGAACTCACAGGGACTAAGCACCTACCCTTCCCAGGCACACTTTGGCATGCGTAATCTCATTTAAGCCTCACAACAACTGTTTTAGGTTGGGTTCCCTAGAAGCCAACCAGAGATGGGTCTTCTTTATGCCGGTGATTTGAGTGAGTGCTCTCAGAAACCCACGCAGAAGTGGGAGGAAAAGGAAAAGGCAAGGAAAAGGCTAAGTAAAGATGTGGTCTCAGCCCGACTCTAACCTCAGCCGGTCCCACACTGAGCTCTAGAGATTGAAGGTCACCACAGAATTGGCCAGCTCTGAGGCAAGGGTTTTTGTTCCCCTTGTCAAGCAGTCATTAACGTTGGGCTGTCCCGGGAGAGTGAGGTGTAACTTCAGGAATCTCCTCCAGGTGAGGGGCTCATGGGGGCCCCTCTCCAGAGAAGGCTTACAGCTTAGGAGCCCCGCCTGGGCTGGACTCCAACAGTGTCTTCTAGCATGACCCTCTGAAGTACATACTAATACTATCCCTACGTCACAGAGGGAAACTGAGGCCCAGAGAGAGCATGTGACAGGCCCCAGGACACGCTTTCAGGAAATGGTAGAAGCAAGATCTGAAGCAAGGTAGTCTTACCCCACAGCCAGCGGCTTTTACTTTGCTGGAGACAGAAAGCTGCTTATGGGGAATGGAATTTGCTTCTTCCCAGGAGCTGTGGTCAATTCTGTGATCACTTCTGTTTGTCTGGCTCTGGCTTTTTAACTGCATTAACGGCAGATAACCCTCACAAATCTCAGTGGTTTAATGCAATAGAAGTTTCTTTTTTGCAGACATAAAAACAATTAGTAACAGGCAGAGGGGTGTCTGCATCCCATGTCACGTAGGGCTCCAGGTGGATGGAGGCTCTGCCGTCTTCAAAGCATGGCACCAGCAGAAGCCCTGGGCATCAGCATCTAGCCAGTAGAGGAGGTGAGAGGGAGTACAGAGGGTGTGCAGGAGGCTTTTATGAGCCAGGCCGGGAAGCAATGAACCTCACTTCCACCCACATCCCATGGGTCAGGACTCAGTCCCTTGACCCCTCTGAGATGCAAAGGGTCTGGGAAAGGGAATCCCTGCTCGGCAGCCACTTCCCAGCCATGACTGCAAAGGGAAGCTGGGAAGTATACTTGGTTCACAGCTCCTGACTCTGCCATCTGTGCCACTTCCTTAGTCCTGGAGGGTCAGCTTGGGCTGGCCTTGTGGATTGTCCTTTGTCTCTAGTTCCCTCTCTCCAAGAGGCTGCATTTTCTTTCCCTAGCAGATGCCTGGGATAGATCTTCAGGGCTATTTCTCAGGGTGGTCCTCGAGCCTGCCTTCGTGCACTGTTTTCTCCCCTGGGATGTGTGTATGCACTGGGGGGGAGGGGATGGTAAGGAGGCAGGCTAGGAGCTGTGATGCCGGGCTGGCATCAACACTGGTGATTTTTCTAAGAAACATGTCAGAGCCAGGCAGAGTAAAGATGATGGATTTTGGGAAGGAATTCGAAAATCCAAATCCTAACTAGAGCCTACATCTCAGTACTCAAACTGAAGTCATGGGACTTATTCACTCCGTTAAAAAGCATGTCCTAAGCCCAGGCCCCGGTGGTACAGCACTCAGAGACCCAATCCCACCTCCTAAGGAGCTCCTGGGCCAGTGAGAGGGACAGAAGCATCATCTCCCAGTGATGTCCCAGTGGGAGCAGCCTCGTGATGGGAGAAGGCATCTAGTGCTATGGCAGCCCCTACCTGGGACAGGGGAATCTGGGGTGGCTTCCCAGAGGAGGTGATGCTGAGTTCAATATTGAGAGATGACTTGGAGTTGTCTCACAGATTTTGTTGAGGGGATGCTTGGCTGGGATTGGGTGCCATGCCAAGCATAGGAAATGGATGGGAGTAGCATGTGCAGAGCTGGGTGACACAAAAAAAGGAATCAGCAACCCAGGGATGGCCAGGTGGCTTAGGTTTTAACCTGGAAGCCTTCGGGAATCACTAAAAAGTACTCAGGAAAAAAAACAACCAAAGCATGTTCTGAAAACTGGTGGAGAATGGCATGGAGGGTGTCGCATTAATTCAAGTGAGAAATATGGTCCTGAATTTAGGCATTGGCGATAGGGATGGAGCAGAAGGGTGGACCGCGAAAATGTTTGGGGTATAAGTGGGTGGGGGTGGGAAGTGATTAGGAGTAGGGGTCAGGGGACATCAGGTTTTCTGGGTTGGGGGCTGGAGAGTGGGGCCATTCACTGAGAGGGACTGAAGCCATACAAATTGGTGTCCAAAGAGGCAGGGAGGCATACGGTGCTGTGGGAAAACCTCCGAGAGCAGTACAAGACCTGGCTTCTAATCCCAGGACTTCCCTTTAGAAGTCAAGTGAACTTAGGCAAGCCATTAAGCATTCACTACCTCAGTTTACTCATCTGCAAAATGGCACCAATCCTCACCCTGCCTTCCTTCAGGGAAATGTGAGGATCCAATCAAATGTGTTTTTTGAAAACCACAAGGAATTTTTCCAACATAGGGCCTCGATTCAAGAAGGAGGAGCCAAGTCACAGGAGAGGCTTTGCAGCCTGCCAGTCCAGGAGAAGTTGCCAGGGATCCCTGGCCTGGGGCACTTGTGCCAGTCGGGTGCTCTGAGCTGCCCAAAGAACCTGCCGCCCTGCTGGGGCCCCAGCACAGTGACCCGACTGTCCTGCTGCCGCTGCTCATGTGGGCACTTCCGGCCTGGGGCTTCTGGTGGGATGGCCTTTCTCCCACAGCCTCTGTGGGCTTCAGGGCCCCATCAGCAGGCCCTGAAGGCAGGCTGTTGCAGCCTCCTAGCTGACTGGCGAGCACTCAGCCTGGAGCTCCGGGCCCATGGGCCCTCCGGCCTTGGCATTCCTTTGGGCATAGCCGTCCCTTGCCTCTGAGAAGTGTCTGTTTGCAGAGGCCCGTGGTGCTTCCTCCCCTGGCCTGCAAAGAAATGTTAGGCAAACATTTAAGGAATAGGGCTTTATAATGATGAGAGTAAACACTGAGGAAAACCAGCTATTATGGAGCATAAGTGTTGTAAATATAAATAAATAAAAGGGAAGGAAAAACGCTGCCTGCACTGAGAAGGAGGCTTCTTGGGGGGAGGTGGGGCAGGGACGCAGCCTTTCCCTTATCTCCATATTTCAGGCTGCATTTCCAGCCCCAGGCCTGCCTGAGGGCGTTTGTGTTCAAATGAGGACTTCCTTAGAAAAGCAGGGGTCTGGGATTCCAGGACCAGTGAGGAGCAGCAAAAGTGTGCTCTAGTTGTGCGGCAGACTTGGGCTGCTCCCCTGAGAAGACAGTAGGATATGGGTATGAGGAGGAGACTGAGGCCATCCAGTAGGAAAGTCCGGTCAGATGTCAAGGTTGTCCACCAGGTGTGGATGCTCTCACTGATCCTAAAAGAGGGACTTTTCCTGAGAGTTCTGTCTGGTAGGCCATTCTGTGTTTCTCTGGGAATGGATGTTCCACTCCTCTCTGGTTTGATGGCAGGGGTCCTGACACTCGTTGGGTATCAGCTTCAGTTACTCAGCCTTTCTGGGCCTTAGCTTCCTTCTCTGTAAAATAAGTTAATAAAGACCTGCCTCATAAGGTTATTGAGAGGATCTAATGAGCTGGTTCATGGAAAGGACTTAGCCTATGGCACAGTACTTGCTCCTTAGTCTATGGCATAGTACTTGCTCAGTAAATTTCAGCCACTCTGATTTCCCATCTCCTCTCCCTGCCCCAGACTGACAGGTGACAATGAGGTGCACTCGTTTAATTGAAATCTCTAGAATAAGCAAATTCATAGAGACAGAAAGTAGAGTACAGGTTATGGGGCTGGGAGGGGGAATGGGAAGTTAATGCATAATGAGTGCTGTGTCTCTTTGTGGTGATGGAGAAATTGTGGTAGTGGATGGTGGTGATTAAAGACAGCACAATATTGTGAATGTGGTAAATGACACTGGATTGTATGCTTGGGAGTGGTTGAGATGGGAAATTTTATATCATATACATGTTACCACAATTTTTTAAAAAAGAGCGACTAAAGAGACAATCAGAATTAAATGTGGGACGGATGTGGCTCAAATGGTTGGGCGTTCGTCTCCCATATGGAGGGACTGGGGTTCGATCCCCGGTACCTCCCGGTAAAAAAAAAAAAAAAAAAAAAAAAGAATTAAACATAATACATGATCTTGGACTGGAACTAATAATGGAAGAAAATGCCTCAAAAGACATTATTGGGACAACTAAAAAAATTGGAATATAGTCTATGTTTTATGTGTACATATACTGTTAAATTTCTCAAACTTGATAATTATACTTAATGTACATAAGTGAATATCCTTATTCCTAGGAAATTGTATATGGAAGTAGTAAGTGGTAAGGGAGCACTATGTATGCAACCCACTTTTAGACAGATGGATAGAAGGAAGGGAAGGAAGGAGGAAGGGAGGAAGGGATAACGTGGCAAAAATGTTAAAAGCTGGGAAATCTGGCTATCTGGGTAGGAGTATATTGGAATTCTATGTATGATTTTTGAATTATGTTTGTAAATTTCCTGTAGTTTATTTCAAAATAATAATTTAAAAAAAATCTCTTGATAACCCCTAACAATGGACTTTGAGAGAACTTGAGGACTGCAAGAGTCACTAGAGGCCCTGAAGCCAAGCCATTCCTTTTGCAGTGAGGTGTGTGAGGGTCAGATGAAGTCTTGTCTGGCAGGTAGGTGGGATGGACTGGAAGTTGATTTGCATAAGGACCTGGGGAAGCAAGGTGGGGTGACCAGGAGGGGGCAAAACCAGAGACTGGGCCCCTGCCCCATCAGACCTCAGCCTGCGGAGAGAAAAGCTGCAGGCAGGAGTGCAGGGTTTGTTTTTCAGAAAGATGTTAGGAGAGACAGGCCACAAGTAGAGCGGTTCCATGCCCAGGTAGGGAAAGTGCCTTCTTCTCTCCACTTCTCCCCGGACCAGGCACGGTGCAGCCCAGCGGAACTCACAGAGGCTGCGGTGTCACTGTGGTGCCCCGAAGATGGGGAGGTCTGAAGGTGTCACGACTCCCTGGGCCCAAGCACCAGGGTGGACATGGAGGGACCCCTCAAGTGGTGTCCTGGGCAGCGCTCACCACCGTGGGGCTGAGAGTGGCTGTGGAGAGGGACAGAGAGGACTGCGTGGGCTCAAGCATGGAGCCTCGGGTGGCACGGATGGTGGCAATAGCAGTGGCATTCAGGTTCTTCTGTAAGTGGGACCCCATTTGTCTCCATAGACAGGTGAAGCCCTGGGAAGAAAATGGGATTGCAGATAAGCAAGCTGATGCCCCATTTAGTGAAGTGATTTGCTGAAGCTCACTGCAGTGAATGCTGAGGTGCAGCTCTCAGATGCCCCCTAGGACCGAGGTACTCTACCCCCAGGTACCGGTAGTGGTCTCTGCTGCAGGCTCATAGCTGAGTCCCTGCCTGGGAATTGCTCTCAGCCACGGAGAGCCTCTCAGGGACAGCCTGCATCCCCTTGCTCCAGTTTGGGACGATTCTGAAGGGCTTCCCAGCTGCAGAGCTCCCACTAGGGTTACCTGACACCTCTGTAGCAAGCACCACAGGTGCCCTTTTCCCTCCGCCCCCAACAAAGATGTAGCTCTCTAGAGCACTGCCTAGTAAATTCGCTTCCTGCTGCCTGAGCTCAGCCTCCCTTGGGAACCTGACCCAGGACGGCAGTCTTTATGGCCGGCCACCCCATGCCTCCCTGGGAGGAGAAGCAACGATCAGGTCTGTAGGTCTGCTGCTGACTCTGGAGTCCTTGGTTCTGAGGTCCTGCTCTGAGCACTCGTTCAAGGCCTCAGAGATGTGTACAAAAACGGAATAAGACCCTGGAGAGAGAGGGCTGCCATTCCCAGGAGCCCATCCTCTGTGTGCCCTGGGCCCCCTGGGGGTCTTAGACAAAATAGAGAAAGCAGAGTCCTGTCCGACTTGCAGACACTTGCAGCCCTTTACTGCCACACTAGGCAAGTTCTACGAAGGTTTGTTCATGGCCCAGCCCCTCCACATTGCACAACCTCATTTCAGTCCTAGGAAACTCCTGCCCTCATCACCTTAACAAACCACAACCCAGAATAAGCAGGTAGGACACTCTCAGGTTGAAATGGGAGAGGGAGCCTGTCCTCGTGCTCCACAGATGGACGTTTGTCCCCAGGGGCTCGTCTGGGTCTTTAATCTTTTCTAGTGAACTTTGGACATCTTATCCTCTGTAGCACTTTCATTTGCCAGGGACTAGTAAGCTTTTGCTGTAAGGGGCCAGAGTTAATATTTTAGGCTTTGCGGGTCACTTATGTCTCTGTTGTATGTTCTTTGTATTATAACCCTTCAAAAATGGAGAAAACATTCTTGGTTGGATGGCTGTACAGAAAGAAGCCGTGGGCAGGTTTTGGCCTCAGGACTGTAATTTGCCAACCCTTGACTTAGACTACAAATATCACAGGGGCCTCTGGATGCTTGTCATTCCTGAGCCACTTCAAACCCATAAAGGACTTGTCCAAATGCCTCCAAAGTCCAGTTCAACAGAAGCCTAAATTACATAAAAGCTCTAAGGTCAATAGGAAGAGAAGGGCCTCTTTCCCCCAAGCTCCAATTACCAAATCTCCCTGAAAACAAAACATTTCAGAGGTTTGTTTGGTAAGAGGGGAAAACGCAGAATTTGAAGAAGGCATCTCCAACACAATAGCTTTAAGCTAGGAGAACAAAGAAAGAAGAAAGACCATTGAGAGAATATAAACCATCTACCTTGTCTCCACTCAACTGACCGTCCAGTATGGTCACATCAAGTTCTGTTTGATGCCGAGGCTTTCCCAGCAGGGAGCTCTGGGAGTTGCCATGGAGGCCCCTTAAACCTGGGCTGGGTGGAGGGACGCTGGGCTGGGCTTTGACAGTCCCTGGTGGCTCTGCAGTTCCCTTCTCGGCCCTAGAGCCAGGGTAAGGAGCTGCTGTGTGGGCTGAAGCCACATGCAGCCAGTGAGGCCGATCATCTGCCCCTATGTGCTTTAAGGGATAAACATGGGGTTATTTAACCTTCATTTTTGGTGTGTATGTGAGGGAATGGGAATGGAGGTTTTTGTTTTTTTTTTTAATAAAAAAAATTTTTTTTAAGATACTTTAGATTATATAAATGTTACATATAAAATGTAGGGGATTCCCAGATGCCCCATTTCCTGCCCCTCTCACACTTTCCCACATGAACAACATCTTTCATTAGTGTGGTACATTTGTTATAATTGATGCACACATTTTGAAGCATTGCCAGTAACTGTGGATTATAGTTTACATTATAGTTTACACTCTGTCCCACGCAATTTTGTAAGTTATGACAAAATATATAATGGTCTGTATCTGTCATTGCAATGTCAAGCAGGACAATTCTGATGTCCCCAAAATGCCCCATATTACACCTATTTTTTCCTCTTCCTCCCCTCAGAACCTCCAGTGGCCACTGCCTCCACATTAATGATAAAAGTTCTTCCATTGCTAGAATAACAATAAGTCTATAATAGAATAATAATAAGTCTACTTTAGTCCATTGTTCATTCCCCAATCTGAGGATTCTGGGATGGGGATGCCCACTCTGTTTCTAATTGAGAGGGGGCTTAGATCCCATGGGCAGATGGATGGGACGGTCTTGCTTGCATTTGCAGACCTTCTCTGTTCCTTGGGATGGTCAGTGTCCATCATCATCTCCTTGTTAGTTGTCCTGGGTGAGTCTAAACGAACTGGAGAGTAGGTGTTGCAACTCTCCTGAGATTTGGGGCTCAGCTGGTACATTGACAGACCAAAGATTTAAGTCTGTTTGGACATATACCTATCAACTCTAGTACTAACTACAGGTTCAAATAGAAGGGGCAGAGGAGTCATGTGTAAGGAAAACACAAATGAGTCCAACTCTGTCACACTGGGGAGCATAAATGGAATGGAGTTTGTTTATGAACCACCTGTGAATCAACTCAACTGGACAATCCCATTGGGTAGAGATTTTGTGAAAACTTGAGCTCTTATACTGGCAAATTCTGTTTTAGCATGTGTGGGTTCCCTTCCCCAACAAAAATTGAATGAGAGTGGAAAGATGTCAGTTCATCCCTCCTTTAGTTTTATATTTGATCTTTAGTCATAGTGAACTCTCTTCTTAGACCTTTCATTCTTGGGATTCTGTTTGTTCGCTTTCCTCGTCCTTCCTTTCCTTTCAGCATCTATCATGTGCCTGTGAGCCTGCAGGTGCTGTGAGAGATACAAAGCTCTGTATGATAGGAAACCTGTACACAGGTTGCTTCCAGGCAGACATGGAAGGACGTCATGCATTTGTAGCATTCTCTTCCTCACCCAAGGAATTATTTCTGTGGTACCAGCAGCACAGGGAAAGCCTTTGAATGGTAGATGAGGAAGCAGATGCACCTAATGCTGGATGAACACAGGAACTCCTTTGGGCCACGTGGCATTTGCCCTCAAACCTACCCTCCAGTGTCCTGAGAGGATCCATCTTCAAGAGCATCAGGAAGGGCTTACTAACTGCCCTTCTCCTCACAGGGCCAATCAGAGGAGGGCTCAGCTGTCTAAGAGCTCACAGTCCGAGGTTCAAACGATGTGACCATGTAACAACCTCCATTCCTAAATGGACCTCCCAGAGTGAGGTGCCAGCTAATGGAAGATCAGAAACAGAGACAGAACGGGCCATTGCCCACAGCAGCTGCAAATACGGAGTTAATTCTTGAATATTCTTTAGGACCTTTGACTACTTAGGGAGACAATAGCTAATCTCCTCAGAATTCCACTTAGTTTATAATTTTGCACTAATTACCAGGAAGTATCATAAATACATTTCAGGAAAATACTTTGTGTACTTTACTTGAATTTCTTTTATTTCTTCATATGTTTGCCTTTAGCTTTGATTAAAAATGTATTGTCACAGCTGTTGCTGTTTGGATCAATTGGAATCAAGCCTGTGAACAATCTTTCATCATAGAGGCCATTCCAGGTCTACTTAGTGTTCCCTGAACTCTCCCCCCAAAAAACTTTCTGTGGAATAGGCATGGGGTTCTTCCTGCTACTAAATGCCAGCATTAGAATGATCATTTTAGGGTTTGTACTTCAGTTGTAATTAATATCAAAAGAAGTTTTTCAGATTCATCATATTTTATCACCTTTTCTCTGTGAAGTTGACCATTTCAAATGGATCCTCTTATGGTAAACCATTCAGATCCAACTAAAGTTCAAGAAAATTTTAATAGGCACTCTGAAAATCATGGTGTGTGTCTTCAGAATTTGCTGCGCATGGGGCTATTATCCTAATTTCTGAGTTAACACAGGTTCTAACTCATGATAACAATATCTTCACGAAGACAGGCTCTGGATAACAAAGCTATTTTCATCCCTTACTGAATGGTTTAGACACCATACTGCTTTAATCTGCTTTTAACTTTTTTGGGTTTTTTGGCTAACTTTTAAAAAGATGTTTTATAATTCAAGAACTTACACCATCTTTACATGGTCGAGAGAAAAAAATGTCATTGTCATTGCCATTCATTTACTTATCCCTTATTTATTTTTTCATTCATTTTTAAAATCAGTGAAATAAGAATAATAATGGCTCCCTTATAAGACTTTTGGGATGCTTAATGAAATAATGTCTGCAAAGCACCCTGCAGAGTGCCTGCCGTGAGTAGATGCTTGGTGAATCTTCGTTTCCGTTTTCTAACTTCCCTGTTCTCTTCCCTCCTCAATGAATATTTAAAAAACAAAAGCTATATGCTAGGGATTATAATATATACAGGGTATATATCAATAAAGAAAGCCCTAAGTAAAAAGACAAAAATAATAACATAATTGTAGTGGTTTGAAGTTGTATGTACCCCAGAAAAACATGTTCTTAAATCTAATCCAGTCCTGTGGGTATGAACCACTGTAAGTAGAAACTTTGGATGAGGCTACTTCAGTTAAGGTTTTTTAATGAACTCTTTTGATGCTCCTCATTCAGGATGGGTCTAAATCCTTACTGGAGTCCTTTATAAATGGAAAGAACACAGAGAGAGAAAGAGAGGGAGAAAGTGAGCAAGGAAGTGCAAAGAGAGAGAGAGAAAGTGACTGAAGCAAGAAGCCGAAAGCAATGAAACCCAGAAGAGAAGAGACCAGCAGAAGCCGCCATGTGCCTTGCCATATGGCAGAGGAGCCAAGGATTGTCGGCAGCCAGTCTTTGGGAAGAAAGCATCCCCTTGATGATGCCTTGATTTGGACTTTTTCTGGACTCTGTGAACAAATAAATTCCCATTGTTTAAGCCAACCCATTTCATGGTTTGTTTTTTTTTTCAGCAGCCTAGGAAACTAAAACAATAATATGAAAATGTTACAGTGTAAAAATATTGGAAGAGTCTCATGTGCTCCTCTCTCTCTCTCTCTCTCTCTCTCTCTCTCTCTCTCTCTCTCTCTTCTTTTTTGCTCTGATCCCAACAAGAGATCCCTGAGTAAACTTGGTTTGCCTTAGGTGGGCAAATCATCTTTAAAGCTCTAAAGGTAGCTTCCTTCACATCCCAAAGGGGTTGGTGGTGTTGGGTTACAGGAGAGGATTGGGCAGTCAGTGCTGATGGGAATGAGTAACTTGCTCTTCTGGGAAAAGGGCATGTTTAGAATTTTTGTGTTTGGAAGCTGTTAGGCCCCTGGTACTATTTAGGGTGATCACATTGCCCAGAAAGGGGTTGTTCCCAGGCCTGGAAAGGGAAAGCTGCTCCACCTCCTGTGGTGTGCATCTCCAGGGAAGGGAGAGAGGGGAGGTACACAGGGTGGGGGCACCTGGGGGAATGGCTGGGGGCATCACTAAAGGAGCTGAGCCCCAGGCGCTGCACCCAGAGAACTACCAGGAGCCCAAGCAGGGGATGGTCCTTCCTCAGAGACCCAGGGAATCCTGTACCTGAGGCAGCAGCCCACCAGCCCTGTCTTAGAGGACCAATGTCAATGTCAACTGACAGCAAAAAGCAAGGGAGGGGCACCAGGGAGAATCAAGAGAGAGATTCCAGACTTCTCCTTAATCTGGCATGTGTATTTAAGCTGGTTTTGTTTTTAATTTGCAAAAAAACAGAATAGATATGGCCTTACTTGCACCCTGAATTTGCAGAGTGGTTCATACAAGGCTTGGAGACATGCCATTGTGGATCCTCTCTTCCTGCCAATCTCTTCAAAACAAAGCCACCTGCCTGCAACCACCACATCTTCCTCAAACACACATTCCTTCATTTGTTCAACAAAATATGAATAAGTCACAGTGGACTCATCTCACTCCTTGTTCAGGAGCCTTCACCGGCCGAAGGCTTCAATCTGCTGAAGCCAGGACAAGCCCTTCACAGTCTTGCTTAAACCCACCCTTATCTTTCCAGTGTTATCTCACAATCTTCTCCTCACATGCTCTCCTTCCCAGTCAGAAATGATGGGCTCTTCTCAAATTTCCAAGCATGCCCTGGGCTGTACCATCTCGTGCCTGTGCTAGTAGTTTTCTTCTGCTTGTAATGCTCTTTGAAGCTCCCCCCTCACTGCCCCTAACCTATAGATGGGTCTTTAACCCCTCTGGGGCTCAGCTCTCTCCTTGGAAAAGGAGAAGGGTGTCATGCACTATGCGGTAGGGAGGTCAGCTTTATACCTCGTGTCCCACCAGGGCCAGCTCAAATACCAGCTGCCCTCTAGTCCTTTCTTTGATTCCTGACCCATTGCTTATTAAATCTCTGTTCTTTGAATTCCAACAGCACTTGATTTGCATCTCTCTCATGGCACATGTAGCTATAAAGCCGTATAGCTCTAAACTCCTGAAGGCAGAAACTGAGTCTGACAAATCTTTGTATTTCCCTGCCATAGCTGGGGGAATATAGTAGGAATTATTCACTCTTTGTTGATTTGAAAGCTTGTAATATTAACCAACATTTTTGAATTTCTTTCTATGTGACAAGCATTTTGCACAGGCTGTCATGTCATTCTCACCACACAGCCCCACCGGGCAGGTACTCTTACTAGCCCCTTTGACATCTTAGAGAAATTAAGTGACTTGCCTAAAGCCATTCAAGCAAGTGGTGGACTCAAGATTCAACCCAGGCCCTCTGGCCCCAGAGTCACCCTCCCAACCCCCATGCCAGAGGTCAGCTAGTTCACAAGCTGTCAGGTCCTTTTTAGAGCTACTGATTGTGTAGGTTCTCTTCTGCAGCTTACAGAAGAGCAAAGTTCTCCCCATGTAAGGGATAGAGGTCATTACCCCAAAGACCAATGGTCCTCAACCTTGGCTGCACATTGGACTCTCCTGGAGAGCCTTTTAAAAATCCCAAGGATGCACCTTAGATCTATGAAATCAGAATCTCTGGTGAGATGCAGGCATCAGTGCTTTTCAAAGTTCCCAGGTGATACCAGTGTCCAGTCGAGGCTGGGAACCACAACAGTGCTCAAGCTTCTGGAGCCCTGGCCTTGGAGTTCTACTGCTGCTGCTGTCTCTTCTCTAATGAGGGGAGAATTAAGTTACTGGCACTTTTCAAGAGGCTACAAGAGGAAAAGGTGAGTTGGCAAAAATTTCCCCCAAAATATAGGAAGCAACTTAGGAAGCAGGGGGAGCTCATGGGGTAGTTGCTATTTCCTTCCTGTTCCTGTTTCCTTCTTCTTAAACAGGGTCCTCTGGGCGGGGGTTGGGGGGTGGTGGAGGGGAATGGGGGTGTTGGCTAACTCACCCAATCATCACAAAGCCCATCTGGCTCTTCACTCCTAAAGAAGGTGGATCATGCACCATCATTACTCTGCAAAGCATACCCATCATGTAGCAGGAAGAACCCCAGGCTGGGAGTTGGAGACCTGAGCTCCAAGTCTTACTGTGCCCCTACTTCCTCTGGGGTCTGGAGAAGAAACTTTCTTCTTCCTGGATTTCACTTTCACAATCCGTAAAATGAAAAGGATCTGGGAAGTGGATGTGACTCAAGCACCACATGGGAGGTCCTGGGTTCAGTTCCCGGTACCTCCTGGAGAAGATGAGCAAGACAGCGAGCTGGCGCGAAGGGCTGGTGCAGCGAGCTGACACAACAAGATGATGCAACAACGAGACACAAAGAGAAAACACAATGAGAGATACAACAAAGCAGGGAGTGAAGGTGGCTCAAGTGATTGAGTGCCTCTCTCCCACATGGGAGGTCCCCAGTTCCGTTCCCAGTGCCTCCTAAACAGAAAACAAGCAGACACAGAACACACAGCAAATGGACACAGAGAGCAGACAGCGAGCACAAACATCAAGGGGGGGGGCGGAATAAATAAATAAAAATCTCTTTAAAAAAATGAAAAGGATCCATTTGGTGCTTCTTAAACTTGTCTTTAGCAGAGGAATCCTCTGCTAATATAAAATATCACATGAGAAACAATATAGGAAATAGCTAATGCAGCTCTGCTTGGCGTGGGGTGGGGGCTGGAGCTCTGCCAACTTGGCCTCCCTCAGCTCAGAGTGGCTGCTGAGGCACCTGTGCAGAGTCCCCCAGCTCCGGGAAGAACAGCCCGAAAACCTCTCCGATCACCAAAGCATGTTACAGCACTGCCATTCTGTGATTCTAGGGTCAGTTTACACTGATGAAGGGTCTTGCTCCTGGGAAAACCCCATGCTGCTGCTGAGTGGTATTTATAACGTGCTCCATTAATCAAAAATGTGCCTCCTGGAAGGCAGTGCCTGTCCTCACCATTCCCGGCAATGATCCTCCAATGGCATAGCCTCCCAGGACCCCCCAGCCCCCAGGACCTTAGAGAGGATCTTCTGCAGACCTCTGGCACTTCCACGCCCTTGCTTGCAGCCATGCCCTCCCACTCCCCATCTGCTCAGGCTCCTCTTGCAGACCTGTCTCTTGGGCATACCCCACACTCAATCTATTTCCCAGAGCTTCTGACACAACATCCCATTCACGTGGGGAGTCACTATCAAACATTCCAGACTCACTTTTTGCTCTTGGCTTCTTGTGCACTCTGGTCTTGTGGTCTCCCCTTTCCTCCCAGCCCTAAGCCTTCTGAAAGGCTTCTTCCTCTCCCACAGAGTCAGGCGAGCACAGGCTCTGAAGTCAGGCAGGCCTGGGGAGTTCCCTCTTACCAAGGAGTGATATTGGTACTTTACACCTCAGAGCCTCTGTCTCCTCTTCTGTAAGACAGGCATATTGCCTAGCTTTCAAGGTTGTCAAAAGATGGGAAAACGATGCAAAATGACGTAGATGAGAGACCTGTCGTGGGGTGTGGCACTTGGTGAGCATTCAGTAAATGCTAGTCTCCCTCCCAATTCTTGCACTTTTGCTCCTAACTCTCAGAAGCCCACCTTCATATGAACAAGTACCCCATCTGTGCAACTAGGGAAGAAGTGGGAGAGAAATGGCTGGAATCATGGGTCTGGACCAGGTGAGCAAAAGGGCCTTGAATGCTACCAAGGAATCTGGACTTTAGCCTGTGGACAGCTGGGAAACTGCAAGATAGGAAGCCAGGGGTTAAAAGAGCATTTTAGGAAAATCACTTTGCCCAGAATAGGCTATACTGGGGGAGCAAGAGATGCAGGCAGAGTGCCTGTGTGGTGACAGAGGAGGGGAGGAGGGAAGAGGGAAGTCAGAAGTGGATCCAGCAGACGTGGAGACCAACTGGAATAGACGGAGGGGCAGATGTGACAAAGCCTCTATGCCTGGGGTTTGAGCCGTGGCTGTGGGAGCTTCTGGGGCAAATCACACCACCACCTAGACAGCTGTGTGTTCCGCCTCCTCCTGATCAGTGTGCCTCTCCTGGGCTTTGCCTTTGATGTAGTTCACATGGAGCCACCTACACCCATGCAGGGCGGAAGATGCTTTTGTGCAGTGATCTGCCAAAGGAGACCAAAGGCTAATCTGTGGAAGGGAGTCAAACCCAGGGTGACAGGGAGAAGGGTTTGGGGAAGGCAGTAATAATGGATAACTGTGAGTTCCTCCAGCTTCCGGCATCCTGGGGCTGACAGTCCTTTCCAAAAGGCAAAGAAGGAGAACAGCATCCATGTAATTAATAATCCTCATCACCTTTGAAATGCAGACGAGGGGTCCCAGCCCTCCCAGGTGCAGAGTTGGGCTGGTTGATGCAATACCTGGCACAGAGGAAGGGAGAGGACTCTGCTGCACAATCCAAGATGATGGATGAGTTTCCCACCTCCGTGGTTCCAACAGGGCCTTGCTTCTTCCTTTCAGGAAAGGAGAAACCTGACCCCAGAATAGATACTCTATCTGTTGCTTAAAATGTATGTTCTTCTAGCACTCATTTATGCACTTGTTCATAGCATGGATTTTTTTAAATATTTACTATGTGTTGGGCACTGTTTGCGATTGGAGTTTAGAGACAAAGCCCCTGCCCTCATGGAGCTTATATTCTAGAGTCAAGTAACCAATCACATATGCTGTATAATTTATGGGGGTGGTAAGTGGCGAGAAGATAAATAAAGCAAGGTAAGGTGGAGAAGTCACCTATTGGTGATAGGGCCATTTTAGATACAGTCATCAGAGGAGGCCCTCCAAGGAAAGACAGGTGAAATGAGGGATCAGCCATACAGAGGTCTGGAGGGAGAGAGAAGCAGAGGGAAGCCAAGGCAGTGATGAGAGACCTTGACAAAGGTAGGGGGGCTGGAGAGGCTAGAAGATGGAGGGAAAGCGAGCCGGGCCATTCAGTAGGTGGGGATGGTCGGGTGGTGTCCCTCAGATCACGGTGAAGAGTTTGCTTTTTGTTCCAGGTGTGGAGAAAGCAGGGGAGCGATGAGAGGTGACACCCTATCCCCTTTTTTAGGAGGTACCAGAGATTGAACCCAGGACCTCGTACATAGAAGCAGGCGCTCAACCACTTGAGCTACATCTGCTCCCCACTGGCATCCATTTCTACAAACAAATGCACGGATGCATGTTTTGTTTAAACACACTTTTAAATGGATTCTGTGCAAAGCTTATGGGCCTGAGATCCACTGAGGAGAGGAAACTGCTCCTGGGGACTGCTGAGGTGAGGGGGACCTCGTAGTGTGACAGGTGCTCTGCCTCCATTTCTGCTTCCTTGAGTAGCATCCTCACCTGAACAAGTCAGGAAACATTTCACCGACTACCTGCGATGAGTTGCCACCTGCATGGATGAGTGGGTGAGGGGCTCAAAGGTGAAAAGCCAGAAGCAGGTCCTGTCCACAGAGACATGTCTTGCAGGGAAGCCACGGCTTGTTCACAAGTAACTCTATCACAGAGAGAGCTTTTTGCAGAATAGGAAGAGCCAAGGGCGTTCTGAGCAAGAAAATGTAGAGGAGAGCATTCTCATCATCGCCATTTGTCATCATCAAAGGATATTTATTAAGCACCTAATTGAGCCTGCTACTGTGCTTGTGTGTTACTTCTCAGAGCTTTTAAGGACTAAACAATGTGCAAACAAGCAAAACAAATATCCATATAGGGCAAATTATTTGTATCATTAATTTTCTTTTTCTCTCTCCTTGTCTTTCTCTTGAGTAGTTTCTAACTCACAAAACCTGGCTGTCACTACAAATGGCTCATGCAAGCAAAATGCTCTCACCGATCTGGTATTGCCCCCCCTGTAATGACCTCCACACCCGTCCCCCTCCCCTCAACACACACACACTCCACACCCTACACATGCCAACACACACTTGTATACACACAGCACACCCACACACCACAGGAAAACACGCATATACCTGCACCTGCCACACACACCCCACACCACAATACTACCCGTGCATACATACACCACAAATGCACCACACCCTCTCTCTCTCACACACACACACACACATGCCAGAACACACAGCCATACACACCACACACATGTGCATTCACACAACTGACCATGTGCACTACACCCCCCCAGCACAGCACATACTGCACGCACATGTCCCACACAGCCCTCACAACACACACACACACATCCTGCAAGTTGCCTGCAAGCAGCTGCTGCTGTCCAGGGAATTATGGGGGGGAAGACCAAGCTTTTCGAGAACATGTAGATTCAGAAATGGAGAAGCAGGAGATCTAACTGGGCCGTCAGGCTCCGCCAGGGCTGCCACACGCGTGTGGGAAGGCCCCACGAGCCTCGAGCCGGGTGAGCAAGGGCTCCCAACTAGTTGAAGGGCTGACCTGATTCTTACTGGGTGAAAACTCAGGGTGTGAGGTAGGGGTGTGAGGGGGCTCTGGCAGGGTTAAAGGCGAGCACGCAAGGCTTGTGTGGGAACGGATTCGCTCCCATCCCTCATCCCTCTGTCTTTCCATTACCACCCTTTCACCCCCAAACCACACAGGGGCACTTGTCTGGGCTCCCCTCTTCTTGGGGCTGTAGTTTAGCCTTTCTTCACATAGGAATGGCAACATCTGAGGCCTGGGATTGGGGGTGGAAGCAATAGGGAACTCTTTTTCGTCTGTTGACTTGAGTTTCTCTAGAAAAAGAATCCTCCCTGTGTCCTGCCTGGTTCTGGAAGGTCTCTATTGCAATTTAGGGACTGGATGCAACTACCAATACACCGTTACTTTGCTCTCTGTTGTCGACCTTGTGTGATTTTCCTTTGGGGACCCTGTGGGGGAGGCTGACCAGCGCGGGACTTTGGAATTCAATTTTCTCTGCTCACTCTCGCCCTCCCCTCCTAGCCTTCCACTCTCTGGCAGATCGCATCAGGGCTGAGGTGCGGGGACCTCTGAATAGGGAGGGAAGCTCAGAGCACCTGTACGAGCAGGGCTGGGGCCCCAGTGGGGGACATGATGGCATGGGTCCTAAGGAGCATCGCTGTGGTCAGTGGGTGGAAAGTAAGGAAAGTAATGGAGATCCCCAGCCTTGAGCTCAGAGAGGGGACAGATGCCTCGTCCGCCCCCCCCACACCCCCATCTTCCTATTCTCTCCCTCGCTCTGAATCTCCTCCTCTTGTGTCTTCATCTCCCTCTTCTCTTCCCTTTGCATCTCCTCCCTTTCTCTCTCCTCCAGCCCTTCTTCCTCCTGTCAATCAAAAGTTGTGTACCAGACCCTGTTTTTGGTGCTGCCCTCAAGGAGTTTGCATTCTAAGTCGGGAGAGAGGCTATG
Source organism: Tolypeutes matacus (assembly GCA_026826555.1). NCBI lineage: Eukaryota > Metazoa > Chordata > Mammalia > Cingulata > Chlamyphoridae > Tolypeutes > Tolypeutes matacus. The sequence continues at coordinate 2,363,884 of JAKSZT010054263.1, forward strand.
AACAAGTAAGGAGGTAAGGTGATGCAGGAACTGATAAAAGCTGCAAAGAGGAGACAGCAGGTAAACCAGAAAAATTTGGGGAGGGGTGCTGTTTTAGGTAGGTAGTCAGGGGAGGCCTCTCTGTGGGGGGGAGCATCTGAGCTGAGACCTGAGTGATGAACAGGAGGCCACCACATGAAGATCTGGGGGGTGGGATAGCCAGGGCAACTCCCTGGCACAGGAACAGGTTGGTGGAATGGAAAGAAGCCCAGGGCGGTGGGCTGAAGGGAATGGGGGTGAGAAGGAAGGAGGATAAGCTGTGGACAGGACTCAGAGCAAGTGGGCGGTACGGGCCAAGGGACGGGGGTGGGGGGGACAGGTTTTTTTTTCAGGCCTGGAAAGGAGAGATGGGATTTATGCTGTGTGAAGCATGGATTCAGGCAGACAAGGAGACTAAGAGGGCAGAAGCGATGTAGCAGGGGAGGCAGTGAGAAGTGCTCATATTTGGAGAGATTTCAGAGGCACAGACTATAAGACTAACAGTGAATTGAATATGAGTGTGAGAGAAGAGGAATGATGACTTCTAGGCTTTTAGCCTGAGCAAATGCATGGTGCCCTTTCCTGAGGTGTGGAAGTCTTGGGGGAGGGTGAGCTTGATGGGAGGGTGGGTGGAGGAGTAGTGGTTCAACATTGGCCATAAAAGAGTAGAGATGTTGAGAAGGCCATTGGCTGTACCCATCTGGAGCTCAGGGGAGCCACCTGAGCTATAAAATTGGAAGTCATCAGGATAAAGATGGTGTTTAAAGCTACAATGGTGAATGAGCTCATTTAAGAGGAGACTGTGGATAAAGAAGAGAAGACCAGGGACAGAGCCCTATTTAGAGGTCTGGGGGTGGGGGTGGGGGTGGGAAGAATATGTTATTAAAAGGAGACTAGGAATGGGCAGTGAGGTAGGAATTGAGTGTGGTGCTATGGATGGTAAAATTAACTATCGCTGTGTAACAAACAACCCCATAAATTCAGTGATGTATTACAATAGGCATTTACTTAGCTTATGAGTCTGTGAGTTAACGGGGGCATTTGTTCATCCATGCTGGCTCTGCTGGGGCAGTTCAGTTCTGCCCCAGCAGAACTATTTTGTTAAATAAAATCTATTTTTTATTTAAAAATTTATATTGAAGTATATCACTCATACATGAACATATATAAACAATAAGTATATAGTAAAAGTTGTGAGCTTGCAAAACAAACATACATAATATCATACAGGGTTCCCATACCTCACCCCACCACCAATATCTTGCGTTGTTGTGAAACATTTGTAACAAATTATTAAAGAGCATCATCAAAGTATTACTGCTAACTACAGTCCATATCTTACATTTGGTGTATTTTTCCCCAACCCAACCTATTTTATTTTTTGTTCACAAACCGTACAGTTTATCTGAAGTGTACTATCAATGGCATATGGTATAGTCACAGAGTTGTGCATTCATCCCTTCAATCAGTATTAGAGCATTTTCATGATTCAAAAAAAGAAAAAACAACAAAAAAACATGCCACTACCATACCCATATGTTAGTGCCACTAATTACAAATCCTATGATGTGCTTTCACCATTTCTATTCATTCTAAACATTTACAAACAACTTTTTACCAATTCTGCACAGATTAAACCTCAGCTTTCCATTCTCTAACCACATTCTGTTCTCTAGTGACTTATATTCTAGCTATTAACTCCATGAGTTTGCTCATTATATTTAGTTCATAACAGCAAAATCATGCAATATTTGTTCTTTTGTGCTTGGCTTGCTTCATTCAACATAATGTCCTCCAGGTTCATCTATGTTGTCATATGTTTCATGACTTTATTTCTTCTTATAGCTGAATAATGTTCCATCATGTGTATATACCAGTTCGTTTATCCATTCATCAGTTGATGGACACCCGGGTTGTTTCCATCTTTTGGCAATAGTGAATAATGTCACTATGAACATCAGTGTGCAAACATCTGTTCGTGTCACTGCTCTCAGTTCTTCTGGGTATATACCTAGTAGCGATATTGCCAGGTCACTTGGCAAATCCATATCTAACTTCCTTAGGAACCGTCAGATAGACTTCCACAGGGGATGTTTTGTAGATTTCCTCCTACATTCCCACCAACAGTGTATAAGCATTCTTATCTCATCATATCCTCTCCAACACTTGTAGTTTTCTGTTTTGTTAATAGTGGCCCTTCTAGTAGGTGTGAAATTATATCTCATTGTAGTTTTGATTTGCGTTTCCTTAAGAGCCAATGCTGTTGAACATTTTTTCATGTGTTTTTTTACCATTTGTATTTTGTCTTTAGAAAAGTGTCTATTTGGGTCTTTTGCCCATTTTTTAATTGGGATATTTGTCTTTTTATTGTTGAGTTGTAAGATCTCTTTATATCTCATGGATATTAGATCCTTGTCAGATGTGTGATTTCCAAATATTTTCTCCCATTGAGTAGGCAGCCATTTTACCCTCCTCACAAAGTTCTTTGAGGTGCAGACGTGATTGACTTTGAGGAGGTCCCATTTCTCTATTTTTTTTCTTTCATTGCTCATGCTTTGGGTGTAAGGTCCAAGAAACCACCACCTACCACAAGTTCTGGAAGATGTTTCTTCTAGAAGTTTTATGATCCTGACTTTTATGTTTAAGCCTTTGATCCATTTTGGATTGATTCTTGTATTGAGAGTAAGATAGGGGTTGTTTTTCATTCTTTTGGTTATGGATATCCAGTTCTCCCAGCACCATTTGTTGAAGAGACTGTTCTGACCCAGAAAAGTAGACTTGGTAGACTTATCAAAAATCAGTTGACCATAGAGGTGAGGTCTATTTCTAAATTCTCAATTTAATTCCATTGATCAATGTGTCTATCTTTATGCCAATACCATACTGTGTTTTGTTTTTAATTCAAGTTTTGCTGTTTTTTTTTTTTTTTTCTTGGACATTTCTTTAAATTTTATTTTGAATAAGCTTTAGGTTACACAAATGTTACATCGAAAATATAGGGGGATTCCTATATACCCCCTCCCCCACTTTTCCCCATTATCAACATCTTTCATTAGTGTGGTACATTTGTTGCAATTGATGAACACATATTGAAGCATTGCTACTAACCATGATCTATAGTTTACATTACAGTTTACACTTTGCATCGCACAATTTTATAGGTTTTGACAAAATGTATGTTGGCCTGTATATGTCATTGCAATGTTCTGAGATGTCATGGAGAACAATTCCAATGTCCCCAAAATGCCATGTGTTACACTTATTCTTCCCTCTCCCTCCCCTCAGAACTTCTGGTGCTCATATCAATGATACATGTCCTTTCATTGCTAGAATAATAATGTCTACTTTAATCTATAGTTGCATTCTCCCTTTTTGTTTGTTCGTTCCTCAATGGGATGGTAATTACTACTCTGTTTCTGATTGAGAGGGGGCTTAGATCCCATGGGGCAGATGGATGGAACTGTCTTGCTTGTGGTTGTAGATACTCTCTGTTCTTTTGGAACGGGCATTGTCCATCATTATCCTTTAGTTATTTGTCCTGGGTGAGTCCAATGACCTGGAGAGTAGGTGTTACAACTCTACTAAGATTCAGAGTTCAACTGGCATATAAACAGACCAAAGATTTAAGTCTCTGGGACATATATTTAATAAGTATAGTGCTATTATAGGTTCAAATAAAAGGAGTAGAAGAACCATGTGTAGGTAAATTATAAATAAGTCTAACTCTGTTACATTGGGGAACATATATTCCAAAGTAAGGCCCACTGACAGTGTGCTGAATTCCTGAGATCGTCTGCCCTGCCTATAGTGTCTAGATGTCTCTAGAGTCCTTAGGAGCCCCCCTGTTTGAGGCACTGTTTACTGTGGCAGTTAATGAGATCCTCCTGAGATGTGCATAAGAGTAACCTCTGAAATGACCTCTCAACTCACTTTGAAATCTGTTAGCCATAAAAACTCATATGTATTGAATATTTCTCCCTTTTGGTCAAGTTCTTTTTCCAAATGCATCGCTAGTTGGTGCTTGGTAGTAATCCCTTGGTGCCAGGGAGGCTCTTCCCCAGGAGTCATGTCCCACACTGGGGGGAAGGTTGTGTGTTTATATGCTGAGTTTGGCTTAGAGAATGGCCACATTTAAACAACAAGGAAGCTTTCAGGAGTAACTCTTTAGCAATATATAATACTAGGCTAAGTTTCAATTTCACAAGAACAACGTTCATAAGTACAACCATCAGTATCAAGGGCCTGGCGTAATGGTCTGTCCTCCTTTGCTAGGCATTGCCCATGTACTCTAGGGATTCTTGCCACTCTATTAGAGAATGTAGCAGGACTTCCCAGGATGGGAATTCAATATTCTTTCAGTGTGGGTCTCCACCCACCAAGACCATACCCCATGACCATTTGAACATATTTATATGCCATAGAGGCATACCATATTGTTTTGACCACTGTAGCTTTATAATATATTTCAGGGTCAGGAAGCGTGAGTCCTTTGATTTCATTCTTCTTTTTTAGGATATTTTTGGCTATTCAGGACCCCTTGTCCTGCCAAATAAACTTGGTAATTGACTTTTATATTTTTGTAAATTAGGCTGTTAGAATTTTGAATGGTATTGCTTTGTATCTATAAATCAATTTGGGTGGAATTGACATATTCATGATTTTTAGTTTTCTAATCCATGAAAATGGTATACCCTTCCACTTGTTTAGGTCTTCTTTGATTTCTTTTAGCAGTGTTTTGTAGATTTCTGAATACAGACCCTTTACATTCCTGATTAAATTAATTCCTAGATATTTGAGTCTTTTTGTTGCTACAGTAAATAGAATGTTTTTTTTTTTATTTCCTCCTCAGCTTGTTCATTACTAGTGCATAGAAACACTACTGTTTTTCTGTGTTGATCTTCTATCCTGCCATTTTTGCTGAATTCATTTATTAGATCTAATAGCTTTGTTGTAGATTTTTCAGAATTTTCTAAATATAGTATCATGTCATCTGTGAATAATGAGAGTTTCACTTCCTCTCTTTCAATTTGTATACACATATTTAGCTAGAACTTGTAGCACAATGTTGAATAACTGGTGATAGTGGGCATCCTTGTCTTGTTCTTGATCTTAGAGGGGAAGCTTTCAAACTCTCTCCATTGAGTATGATGTTGGCTGTGAGATTTTCATACATGCCCTTTATTATGTTGAGGAACATTCCTTCTATACCTATCTTTTGAAGTGCTTTTATCAAGAAAGTATTGCATCCCCATTTGTAGCCAAAGGCTGGCTTATGTTTAAGGATGATGAAGCCTGCCCCCCTCCCCAGCTTGCCCCTCATTCTCATTTCAGGTGGGCATTCTTGCTGGGTATTGTGTGGTATGATCAACATGGCAATGGCCCTGTAGTCAGAAGTTTTGGGTCTGCTTGTTCTTCTTGTGCAAGTCCCTTAAGGTTTTCCTTAAATTTTCCCATTTATAAAATGGGGGTAATTACATTCAACTATCTTTTTGGATATCTGCTTGGGAGCTCTTTGTAAACTATAATACCCACACACACATTTATGTATATACACATATTTATATGCCTATGCATCTCTGTAAACACACCTGTATCTTTATGAATTCATATCTATTTCAACTTCACACATTCTGTCCCATTTACCATCCGCAGTTGTCCCAGAGCACACTCTGGTTCCAGGCTGCCTTTCTCCCATTTCCACTGCAATTCTGCTGACCTGTCCTAGACTCAAGGCAATGCCTTAGCTCAGCCATCTTCTTATCTTAGAATACCCTCCAACCTCATAACAACCAAATGAAATTCCACCTAATCTTTAAGACTCCCACTCCAGGAAGTTTTCATGGATCCCCTTGTATGATACTTTCTTCCGTACTTCCCTCTGGGATGGTCACATTATGCTTTGTGTTGTACATCTTTTGTATGTGGCTTAAATCTGTATTTATTAAGTGAATGAAACATGAATTGCTTGTTTATTTAATAAACACTGACTAAGCACAGACTGTGTCCCATTTGTGGCAGCTCTGTGTTGGGGATGCAAAGTTGAGAAGGAAGGGTCTCTGCCCTCAAGGACTTCCAGCCTACTGGAGGCCTCTGGTGAGTCATTGGTCCTAATACCCACCAGTGGGCCACAGCAGTGGGCTGGATCCATGGGGTGCTGGACTAAACCAGACCCTACACTTGGCTAGCCCTAGGAAGAGGTGATTTAGAATCTGTGTGGTTCAAACTCAAAGATACCAGGTGGGTGTGGATGGCTGGGGGGTTTGGATGTGGGGTCTACCCAGGAAATCAGCCCTCTCTCCCTGATTTCTCCCACATTCAGATCAATTTTCCTTACTTTCTTTATGTATTAACAATTTCATCTCCATAAATTCTCCAATCTGGAACATCAACTGCATTAGTGCTTTGACTTCAATGCATTATCACCATAATTCACCAAACTGCTGTAAATGATGAAGGCTCAGAGCCCAATAAATCACCCTGCACTTCCCAGCTCATGGCCAATGAATATGGAGCTTGGGGGAGAGGATAGAGCTGATTCTTTTTTTTTAAAGATTTATTTGTATATTTTATTTTTATCCCCCCCACCCCAGTTTTTGCTGTTTTATGTCCATTCACTGGGCAATTCTCTGTGTCTGTTTCCTGCCCTCTCTTCTCATCCTCCTCCTGTCTTCACCAGGATTCAATCCTGGGAACCTCTGATGTGGGAGATAGGCATCCTGCCACCTGTGCCATCTCATTTCCTGGTTTTTTGGTGCATCTCGTTTTGGCTCTCCCTTGTGTCACTCTCCTGTTATGTCATCATCTTGCTATATGGCTCGCCAGGGCCTGGCAGCCTTCATGCCTTCTATATTTTTCTTTTATTTTACTGGGAGGTCCCGGGGATCAAACCCAGGTCCCTCCATATGGGAGACGGACGCCCAACCATTTGAGCCACATCTGCCCCCAGAGCTGATTCTTTGTCTCTCCTTCCTTTAGAATTCTCTTCATTAGGAAAGCTCATCTCAACCAAATCTGGGGTAAGGATGGAGCAAGAGTGGAGGGAAGTGTGGGGGGACAAGACTAGGGAGGGGGGGAATTATACTCCAGATCCTCCCTTCCTTCCTTATTCCCGCTCTCCCTTTCCCTCCCTCCCTCCCTCCCTCCTTTCCTCCCTCCCTTCATTTTTATTTTAATAATTATTTGTTGAGCATGTGTTCTACAAGCATTGTAAGTACACCTATAATTCCAGGTGCTAAATACCTGGGTTTGCTTATTCTAGCTCTCCCTCTCTTTTATCATTATCTATCTATCTATCTATCCATCCATCCATCCATCCACCCACCTACCTACCTATATCTCTCGTTTATCTATCAACTCCTAATCATCTTCTCTCTCTCTGCACCGCCCCGCCTTCTCCACATCATCCAAGAATCATTAGTCAGTTGTCTGTCTGGGAGAGTTAGTAGTTCCTATTAACCATTGACACCTCATTGCAAACTGGTCAGTTAGAAAAATCCTGGGACACAATAGAGCAGGGGCTCTTAACCTTTTTTTTGTTCCATGGACCCCTTTGCCAGTCAGATGAAAACCACGGACCCCTTCTCAGAATGTAACAGCAGATAGTTAATCAACATCGGAGGTCAGAGAAAATAAAGATAACAAGTTGATTTTTTTCAATTGAAGCTTGTGGAGCCCCTGAAATCTTTTCTCAGACCTCTAGTTGAGAACCCCCCACAGTAGAGGATGGCGACTGGGAAGAGTCAGGGGATCCTCTGGGGAGGGCAGGCCCAACCAGTTGGGGTCTCTGATCAGTAAGAAATGAACGTTTAGCATCGGATGGGCCAATATGGGGCTCTGAAAACACACATTGCCTACCCCCTCCCCCCAGGACTACTAAGAGCCACCTGGGCTAATACCCCGATTATACCCATAGAAGTTTGGGCCCCAGTTTCCATATTAGTAAAATGAGGAAGTTCTCTGTTATTCTCGGTTAGGATAAGGAATTTATCCTAAGAAAATAACTAAGACTACACACAAAGACTTAGCTACAACAATGTATCAGAGCAATTCTTATAATAGCAAAATATTGAAAAAATGAAAATGTTCAACACTGGCAAGCTGGTTAAATACACGATGGCCTTCCCCATGATACATGCACATAGTGGATTAAAATCATACAACAGTATCTCTCTCTCTCTCTCTCTCTCTCTCTCTCTCCCCACCACCTGTCTTTCTGTGAGAGATGGAGATAATGCATTTGATAACTTAAGTTTAAAAATGCTGTTCATAAACCAACATGTATAGTATATTTCCATTTTGTTTACAAATATAACTATATCTATGTAGATATCTAGAAGGAGACAAAACCTGGAGAAGTGAGAGAAAGAAAGTTTGGAGGATAAACATAGAATGTTCATAGCAGCTCTCTTCCAATGATGAGATTATTGATTATTGTGATTTGCTTTTAAAATTTTACCTGCATTTTCTAATTTTTCTACAATGAGCAGAGGTTACTTTTTTACTTGTAATATTAAAATTAAGAATGAAAAAATAAATGAGGGGCTCTACTTGGTGCTTCCCAAGGGCCCTTCCAGGCCTGATCTCCATGACTCTGTCCATCTTCTGCCATCTCAGTCCAGGTGGCTTGGGAGAGGATGAAAAGGGGCAGCCAGCTCATATCCTCTTATCTGGGCCAGTGGCCAGCGCCCCTCTGAAGCCCTGGGAGTCATAAACAGGACTCCTGGGAGCTAACTCTCTCAGGAGAGAGAAGGGGCCTTGGCTCCCTCCAGGAAGCTGTGGCTCTGGCTGCTTAGTGAGGGGACCTGGAAGCTGGAGGAACATTGTTTTCACAAGGCTAATTAACCAAATGTGTTTTCCTTGTGTGTGTCTGTGTTTTCACATTAGGTTTTGCTGCAAAGAGGATATTAGAGCTAATTAGACTCACAGCTTTGGACAGATCTCTGAATAACCAATAAGTTATTTCTTATGGAAACATACTAGTTGGCACTGCTCTCCTTCACCTAAAATCACATGTCTCTGCAGCCGTCAAGGTCCCAAGGCACCAACTTAGAAGGTTTGCAGAGACAACTGGCAATATAGTTCTGGAAAAACTTTTCTTCTGTCTGCAGAAAGACTAAGTGTCAATTCTATCTGAACTCCCCAGCTCTCCAGCACAAGCCCTTGGCCTCTGTCACACCAGATTCCTTTCTGTCCTCATTCATGCCAGGCTCTCTGTTCTCGACCTGATGCCACTGAAGGACACCCTTAGTGGGGTCCTTCCCAGTCCTCCTGGGAGGTGTCTTTCTTCCTCAGCATTGATTTGCCCCAATACTCCCAAAGGTGGGCTGCTATAAGGTTTCTAAGTGGCCCTGCCCTCGCCGGGCATAGCTGATTGGCCTTGGGATGGACACTGACCCAAGAGAAACAATTCCAGAGGCTAAATTGAACCAATCAGTCTCCCTCTGGGAAATCTGGAATAGGGACAAGGGCAAAATGGTTCAGTTTGCTTCAGAGTCCTTTTGCTGTCAAAAGACTCTAACCCTGACTCACTTAAGCAAATAATAAGAATAATAATAAAGAAGAAACAAGTCTTAGACCAAGTATTTGAAGCTGGGGATGGAGAGAGATGGTGAAATGCACACAATGCAATTATTATTATTATTATTATTACTACTATTCACGTTGACATAGGAATGAGAGGAACTGGGGTAGCTTCAGGCACAGAGCAGCAGGATCCCCTGGACTGCCACCAATGTGACTCTGCCCCACTTAACTTCAATTGTTGTGTCTCTCCTTCTAAGTTCACGTTTGCAGGAGAAACTGGTTGACTCAGCGAGGGTCAAGTGTTTACCATTGGGATTGCCAGCTATGGACAGGGGCAAGGTCAATGTGTACTCACTCCTGAGTTGTAAAGATCATCCCAGAGAAGGGAGGTGGTGGTTTGAGGGCCAGGTAGTCCCTTGAGAGGTGTCTGCAGGGGCAGCTATGATGGAGACAGAATAAAGAAAGCCTGTATTCAGAGAGAGTGAGAGATGAATGGCACCAATGTACAGAGAGTACCAGATGCAGGAGATAGAGTTGGGGGTGGGGAGGAGGGTCCCTGAGAAGGTGGGGTGGGGGTGGGGAGGATGAACCCTCACACCCAAAATCCAGGGATGGGGCTTCTATCCATGTCTTTGAGTCCCATTCTCTGCAGCCATTCTGCAAATGTTAGTTTTACCACTTCCTTCATGAGAAGACTTAGCTGCCTGTGAATCTGATGGCTCCTTTGAGGGCCTTGAGTGGAAGAAAAGATTTGCTCTGATCACAACCACTTAGACTTGAAAACTCCTGGCTGTGCAGGAAGGACTATTAGGCCTCAGCGTCTGCCTTCCCACCTCCCGTCAGACCCATCAGTTCCTGGATCCTGAGTGTGAAGAACTCTCTACGCCCCTATTGGGACAGTGAGGCTCAGGTGCTCCCTGCCAGGAGGTGCTGGCTCTTTCCATTCCAAAATTTACGGGATAGTCCAATGTTTGTCTGGGGATCAAAATACTAATGTACAAAATACTAATGTACAAATGCTGCTTCTGGGATAACAACTTGTTCATTTACTTCTCTGCATTTCTAACTATCTTGCAAGTGTCTGCCTCTGAGGACATTTAACTCAAAATTCTGCAAACTGCTGGCAGCTGTGGCCTCTTAGAAAGACAAGCGTACTGGGGGAATCAGAATAAATGGGGAGCACCATAGAACAAATGGGGAGCAAGACACGAGGGTCGGCCCTGGGCTAGTGAAATAGAGGAGAGGAATGGGGTTGGGTTCCGTTTATTTTAAGAACTGACGAACGACAAGTGCGGGTCTGAGAACGGTTACTGAGATTGGGGGTGGATTGGGTGAGTCCAGGGACGCTTCCAGGAGGGGATGGTTGCTTTCAGGCTGTGCCCTGAAGGAGGGGACAGCTACAGGCTGGTGGGCAGGAAGAAGGCACCATGCTGGCGGTGGACATGGCGGACATCCAGGTGTGAAAGAGGACTGGTCCTAGAGTCCTGTGCAGAGTGAATTGGAAAAGGTGAGAGAGTTCTAGGACATTATGAAGCACGGGGCTTAGACCAAAGATTTGGAGCTGGAGATGATGAAATACACACAGTGCAAATGACCATGAGCAGAAAGGAAAGATGTACAAGCTGGGAAAGTCCTCCAGGCCCCTCCTTGAGGGTGAATAGACTTCAGGTCGTCAGTGAGAGGCCCAGGTCTGAATGGAGAGAGGAAAGGAAGCCAAGGTCTGAGCAAGGCTTAGGGGAGCAGCAGAAGGATGAGCTGGGGTTCTAAGACTGTGTCAGGATGCCTTTGGGAATTGGTCCTCTCTGTCTCCTTGGTAACAGTGATGGATCCCCAGCAGCCATCTTTGTCCAACATGGCCCTGCCCACCGGCCCCACTGATTGTCTCGGGGGACAACTTTCTCCAGCCTGGGCTGAGAGAATTCCTTCCTTGAGAGTTTGGGACCCAGACTAGGGGATTTCAGCTTCCATCTGGGTTGACTCCTTGAAAAGAGTTTACGTAAATACCGGGGAGCAACAAGCAATGTTTCTTACAGAAAGCTATTATACTTTACAGAGAGAGAAAGGGGGATACATTAGTCAGGGTTCTCTATGGAAACAGCATCAACAGGAGATATCTGTAAATAGTATGAGATTTTATAAGAATCTCTCACATGACCGTGGGGATGCACAAGTCCAGGTTCCGCAGGCAGGCTGCAAACCAGGGGCTCTGATGAAAGTCCAATGAAGGTCCTTGATGAGTTTCCAGGAGACATTGGCTGTCCAAGGGAGCTGGGAAATTCTCTCTGAATGCTGAAATCGCTTCCCCTTTTAAGGCATTCAACTGATTGGATAAAGCATCACTCACTGCTGATGGCAATCTCCCTGGTTGATGCAGATGTGATCAACCATTTAAGCAGTAAATTCAGTGGTGACTAAAGTCCATAAATGTCCTTGTATTACAATTAGCCCAGTGCTTGCTTGACCAAACAACTGGATACAATTACCTGGCTGAGTTGACATATTAGCCTAACCATCACAGGGGGTGGGGTGGGGAATGAAGCAAATAACCAGAGAAAATGAGGATAGGGGAGGGGGGTACAGAGAGACAGAGATGTTCTCCTTTCTGATTATGGCCAATTTCTGAGGCCCAGGACACCTGAGGCCTTGAGTCCCCTGAGATCCCTCTATAACAGGGGTTCTTAACCTTTTTTGTTCCATGGACCCCTTTGCCAGTCAGGTGAAAATCACAGACCCCTTACTAAGTTCACACTCTACTACGTATTATTTAGTAAATATATCACACCTACACCAACACGTCCCCACAAGAATAATGTTTTTTTTTGAATTTCAATTCAAGCTCACGGACCCCTTGTTAAGAACCCCTGCTCTATACTTATCCTGCATTAATGGTGATACTGCCCCTAAGAAGGCAAAATTGGTTCTTGGGTAGGGAGTCAAAAAATCTTAGATATTAAAATGGTTTGTGGCCTTCCAAAGAGCTACAGATACACACACACACACACAGAGTACATGTCATGGGAAAGGTTTAGGAAAAAAGAATTTGAAAAGGCTCTTGAGGAGGTGGCAAAAAGGAAGACAAGGTTGAGAAACAGCCGGGTAGTGACTGTGGCAACAGGGGATATAAGATTAGATCACTTTCCCCATGGGACATGGCTCCATTTGGGGCTCCAGTGAGGAAGGGATTTGGGGCTCCAGTGAGGAAGG